>JBAMAX010003608.1:0-95897 GCA_037043745.1 Chymomyza amoena | reverse complement strand
CTATATTTCAAAATTAACCAAAATGCTACTGATTTTGTGTTTTATAATGGGCTTGAAATTTTTTATAATTTTTTGGATTCTTGATTTTGAATTTAAAGTCGAATTGTTTTAATATATCCGTGCTGTATATATTGGGTTTTATTGCCATACCCAATGTATGATCCTTTCCAAATAGATCAGGGCAACACACATAAAAGTGTTGATACTTTTGCGGTATCACAAACATTTGTTGCATAAAGTCCTTACCAATGTGCTGCACCCTTGTCATAAATAGTTTGAAGGTCTCATATGTCAGCGGACGATAGCGCGGACAATCGATAGAATGGTGATGTGGCACCCCTGGAATATATATCCAGTTTCGGTGCTTAGTTTTTACCGGGCGACTCGAGTTATTCATCTCAATACTACGAAATAGAGCGTCTTGTAAGATATTGTGAATTTCTTTAATATCGCACAGCTCCTCAAGTAAGTGATTCTCTTGTACTGTGCACAACGATAGTCTCAGTCCATTATCGATTTGACGAAACCCAATCTCCTTAAATAGCAGCGTCGCATACTGCTTGCGGTCTTGCCATTTATACTCCATCCAACGCAGCACTGTGAAAAAGACCTCATCCTCACAATTGACACAAATTGTATGCAGCTTCAATATATATAAAATCTCATTGACATCAAATTGCAGAAACTCACGGGTGCCGACCATCCAAAGAAATAACTTTCTTATACGCGTCATCATCATCATCATAACGTCTTCGCAGCGCTCCAGCCGAGCCATCATATAGTACTTTAGAGCAGGTACCTCCCACAAACCCAGTGTAGAGCTTTTGGATAACGTATACCAGAATTGATCTATTAGCTGCTTTATACCCAAGTCCTTGGCTGCGTTTATGAGGGGTATTATTCGTGTTTCAACATTGGGCTCTGGATCAATATCCAGCATCCACTTCAAAATACGTGTTTTGTCTTGCAACTCAAGGTTTCTGGCTGGCCAACGAAGGAATGTGTTGGCATTACTTGGACAGTTGAGAGCAAAACTTTTGAACAAATATTCAAAAACACCCATGAAGACGTCTTGACATTGCATCTCCGAATCCAGCAAACATTTATCCCGTATGGCATTTGTCAATATCTGTGCGCAATCTGTGGATTATTTACACGTTAGTTGGGTTTGTGTTGTGCTTATTCTGAATGAAGTAACTTACCCATTTTCTTATTCATTTTTATTTGTGTAGCCAATGCTATAGACATGACTGTCCTTGGCGCCTTGCTTACACAGCATGGCTCAAAGTTAAGACCCGGAGCGTCCAATTTCATTGGCATAATTGTCTTTACATGCAGCGGTGCGGTTGCGTCTAAGTCCATATCAAAAAATGGCCTGACTTCCCAAGCGCCAGCTTTGACCATATCATTGGGGGTTTCTCCTAAACCCAGCTTGGACTCAGTTGACAATGGAGACCTATTGCGTACCAGGTCATCCTTCTTGGCGGCCTCGTTGAGAGTCACGTTCTTGACGGCCTCATTGACGAACACGTTCTTGCTGGCCGCAGGCGAAACTTTATGAAGTTCAACGTACCGATCACGGTCCCAATGGGGCAGCATTAAAGTAAAGCTTGGCTTGGGCTTTTCGCCGTTGGAGTCTATATTTTCCTGGTTATTTTCCATGGCTTCTTTTCTTGAAAAAACACAAGTTAAATAAATTAAATGCCGAAATAAAAATGTGTGTGCTTTTGGTGTGCAGTCGTTTAGAGTTTTAATCGATAACCACCTGCTTAGATAGAAAAAATAAATCGATAAGTTTCATATGAATGGTATGGTAACCCTAGATTAGACTACACAAAACTTTTGCGTAATAAGAAATTAACGCAAAAATTGGTATTATATTGTAAATATAATTGTAACTTATGGGAACACCATAAAAATGCTTTCCCATTTTGTAATACATTAAACACGTACAACGCAAATGGATTTCTATTACGTGGAATCGATAATTTAATCGATTTATTTTTTTTTCTCATTGACACATGTGCGAACGAGAGTTGGCAGCTCTGCACTTTTTTCTAGAACTTTCTGGACGATTTGTGACGTCAACGCAAACGAAAATGTATTTTTTTTTTTGCTTGTTTTTACTCACGATTTTACATGTGATCAAGTATATGTCTATAGCGACTTTAATTCTGATGCTTTGCGATTATGTGGCATGCCACAATGCCTTGCACGAAATAAACTCACTTTTGTACCTTTGATACTGTTGCTTATAAATTTTTTTTAAATCTTGAAAAATTGGTTAGTTAGTCTCAATAGTTTAATTTGAAATTAATCTAATATCACTTGATTCTGTTAAATTAAAAATTTTTACTGCTTACTCGAGGAAGGGTGACTTGGCTATGAAAAATTTTATGAAAGATAGTTGAAGAGAGTTTTTTTTTTTATTGACACGTCTGCACTTTTTTTTATAACTTTCTGGACGATTTGTGACGTCAACGCAAACGGAAATTTTTTACGCGTTATACATGTGACGCGTACATATATTTAACCATAGAAAATGAGTAAATCCTTTTGTTAAAACGGATTGGGCTTTTACCTTATGTCACGACTCGTTTGCACGAATTAAATTCACGTTTGTTGTAATCTGTTTTTACTTGGTTTATTTGCTGAAGTATTGTTGATATTATGATTATGAAATATTATACGATATGTAGTTAAAAGGCGACGTTAATCCCGATGCAGTTCTAAAATTTATGCGATTTATGTGGTCTGCACGATTTTTTTTTTCACGGCACAAATTCACTTTATTGTTTAACAAGTATTTTTTTTTTCTGCTTTCACTTTATTTGTTGAAAAATGTGTGTTGTTCACTCAAAACTTGACTTGATAATGACAAATTTTAGGAACGGCAGCTGAAAAGAAGACTACGTTTTTTTTCTTAACAACAAATGTGTTTGAACACAAGTTGGCAGCTCTGCACTTTTCTAGAACATTCTTGAAACATCGAGACGGCATCACAAACGCATTTCCGGTCTTGGCGCGTGTGCTCTAGAATCTTTTGGACGCCTCGTGACATCGACACGAACGGGAATTCGTACTCACGATTGAATATTAAGTAAGACAGCCAGCTTAAAAAATTTTACGAAAGGTAGTTAAAAAGAAGACTATGTTTTTTCTTATTGACAAATGTGTTTGAACGCAAGTTGGCAGCGCTGCACTTTTCTAGACCATTCTCGAAACATCGAGACGCCATCAAAAACGTATTTCCGGTCTTGGCGTGTGTTTTCTAGAATTTTTTGGACGCCTCGTGACATCGACACGAACGGAAATTCGTGCTCACGATTGAATATTGAGTAGGACAGCCAGCTTAAAAAATTATACGAAAGGTAGTTAAAAAGAAGACTACGATTTTTTTCTTATTGACAATTGTGTTTGAACGCAAGTTGGCAGTTCTGCACTTTTCTAGACCATTCTCGAAACATCGAGACGCCATCACAAGCGCATTTGCGGTCTTGGTGCGTGCTTTTTAAAATTTTTTGGACGAGCTACCATCGATAGCATACATGTATTTCCGATAGTGCTATCGATAGTTTTCATATCACCAAAAAGTAAAGTTTGCGCGTTTATTTGTGGCGTCTGCTAAAAAAATATTTGTGAAAAAATTTATTTAAACAGTGATACCTCAATAAAAAGAAAGTTGAGCTCGGTAACCGCAACTAATAGAAATCTAGGTAATTGCATTTATTGAGGAGGTTGCAATCACCGAGGAAAAATATATAACTAGAAAAATCTCGATTATTGTTGTCTGCACTTTATTCTTATTAATGTTTATTATAATAGCTCTTTCAGAAATAGGAAAAAAGCTTACAATGATATATTTCTTAGTGTTTAAAAAATCGGGGAATTGCTTGTATCGAGTGTTGCGATTACCGAGTCATACTGTAACTATGAAGTATATTATTTTTATACCCTGTACCGTATGGTACCAAGGGTATATTAAGTTTGTGCAAGCCGAAAATGTATGTAACATATAGAAGGAGACGTCGGAGACACCCCAAAGTTACCTAAAATATGATCAGGGTGAATAGAGAAGTCGATATACCCGTGTCCGTCTGTCCGTCTGTCCGTCCGTCCGTCCGTGTGAACGCCTAGATCTCAGAGATGGTAAGAGCTAGAGTTACCAAACTTTCACATTAGATCCCATATTATTCCATAGGAGGCAAGTTTATTTTATTTTTTTGATATCGGGGATAAATTATATAGCTCCCATGGGGGTGTTTGAGACGACCTCGACAAAAAAAAGCGTTTTAGATGAATAATTCGTTTGTTTATGAAGAAATCGTAACCAAATTTGGTATTCGAAAGTTTTTTATAGTTCCCAATCACTGTTGACTATATCATATAGCTCCCATAGGGCCGATCGGCCAAAATAGCTTTTTTAAAGAAAAATTCGCTATATTTCGTTTTTTAATAAAGATTTCCTAACCAGATTTGGCGTTTGGAAGTTTTTTAGACCACTTAAGCAATGTGGCAAATTTGAACAAAATCGGTTGACTATATCATATAGCTCCCATAGGTCCGATCTTCCAAAAAATCGATTTTTTAACAAAATTTGTTGTGTTTCGTTTGTTTGTTAAGATATTGGGACCAGTATTTTATAGTTCCTAAGCACTGTACCAAATTTAATCCAAATCGTTTGACTAGATCATATAGCTCCCATAGGACCAATCGGTCCAAAAACACGTTTTTTATACAAAATTCGATGTGTTTTGTTTGTTTGTAAAGATATTTGAAATAAATTTGGCATTCTTTTCTTTTTTAAGGTATTTAAGCACTGTGTCAAATTTTATTGAAATCGGTTGACTATATCATATAGCTCCCATAGGAACGATCGGTCAAAAAAAAAATTTTTGCTTAAAAATTCTTCTGTTTTTGGTTTTTTGTGAAGAAATCGGACTTTATTACAAGCTAGTGGTACAGGGTATCCTAAAATCGTCCGCGCCCGACTTTACGTCCGCCATTTTTTTATTTTGACTATGTGTCGAATTTAAGGAAAACGTCGGGACTTCTTCATTCTTTAATTCTTGAACCAAAACTTTTGGATCAAATAACATTTATATCGTATATGAATTTTTTTGTTTAAAAATTAAACAAACTTTAAATTTAAAACCAAATATGTTTATTATTGTGCACGGGACTATCGTCGACTATCGATAGTACTATCGTCAACTATTGATGGTTGTAAAATTACTATCGTCGGCTGTCGATGGCGCCGACTATCGATAGTTGTCAACAATAAAGTGAACATTCAAAATGGCCGAGAGACATGAGTACCAACATAATGCCACAAAAAAATCGAAATTCCGGCGAAAATTCAAAATTCGCGATACTTTTTGAACACACCTCGTATATACTATAATTATTTTGAAATATTCTTTGATATGCCTAGACTATATTTATACCAACTTTATTTAACCTTTAGATATTCATTAACAATTACATAGGTCTACAAATACCAGGATCATGTCAATTGTTGAAAAACTAAGAGTCATTTCCGAAGTAATTCGCCTCAAAATTGGGCCATCTCGTTAGGAGAGAGATATTTGAAGTTGTGTACCCAAAAAACTTTGTTATTTCCTAGTTTTGAGGTTATGTATAGGGTGCAACAAATTTTTGTGGTATACCCTTTAAGTTATATCATTAGTGCTACTCTCACTTTTTAATTCAAAAGTTCAAGATATCAATTAAGATTTTTTTTCGCAAAGTTATGAAGAAAATAAAAAGGGAAATTATTACCAAAAAAAATTCGTTATCTCCACGCAAAACCGAATCCGTATAGAATTTTTCGGTTTGGACTTTTCGTTTTCCGGAACACGGCTGAATATTATGAGTATTCGCAACCGGAGTTATTTTTAAATTACCTCGACTGGGAATCAAAACTCTGGATCGCTATGAAATTATTTGGGCTGTAAGGAGGCGTGACAGAAGCAAAAAAAAATAATCCTGGCTGGTGCTTACTACGAGTTTTGTTATACAAGCTTTTTAGAGACTCTAAGATCTGCGTTCAGACAAACTATATGTAAATAAATTTCGTTTGTCCTCCGACCCTCTTTTAAGTAACTTTGGTAGAGATCTCCGCTCTCTGCTAATCTATGTAGCGTATATATTCACCAGCTGAATATAATCCTAACCTTTGGTATGAATTATAAATCTGTTTATTTTGCGTTTTTTCAGCCAAAACCAAAAATTCGAAAAATATATCTATATTTGAAATATATAGGTTGTTGAGAGATAAACTGGGACCGAAGGGAAAAATATACCGACTCGTCTAGTATATTTTTAGTTTCACATTTGATAACGATAGTACAACTGGCCTCTGGAAAAACTCCTACTCGGGGAAATCCCCCTCTCTCCCTCCCTCTCTTATCAAGCCTTGATATAGTTCGACTCTTTCGCTCCCTCTCTCATCGAGCCATGATATAGCACACGATTATAGTTGATTTGGCAGCTTAGGTTATGTTAGAATAAGTCACATCTGGGCAATCACAGGATCCTACGAAAAAATTCTGATTACCATTTCAAGAGAAAGAAATAATCCTGCTTAGGCTCTTGAAGAAGCTTTAAGTTCCGTAGAGGAGTAACAAAAGAAAAAAAAACTATTGTAAGACCAAAAGTGTCAGGTTTTTTGTATCACTGTTAGTTAGTGTTCTGTGTTGAGATAAAATAAATGTAAAGGAGGAACCCCGAAAAAGATTTGGATTTTTACAAGCCTGTTTTGGCTGAGGCGTCACTTTATGACGTCAGAAAGCGCAATAATTTAGAGATTCATAGGTTCGAGCAATACCTATTCTAGTTTATTTTGAATTCTGCAAAACTGAGGTTGAGGCGCCAATTTGTGACGTCACAATACTCTCTGATGAAGCACAAAGAAAAGCATATGTTCGATCTACTACTACTCCATTCCCACCTTGTCGTGGTGAGGGGGTTCATTAAGGGCGGTGAATCCAAAAGCGATGCCGGCGGTAGCATAGCTGTCGGTAGAGCCAACCATACCGGTAAGGTCGAGGAGAGTCCTGAAGCTAAGAGCAGTCCATAACAAACTCTGATGCTTTTTGGCAGCCAAATTTTCATCAGGTAAACGTCTGTTTCCCATTTCAAGGGCGGCTTCTAACTAAAGAATCTTTCAACCCATCACTCATTGATTCCCATTAAAGATGTCAGAATAACGTGGAACAAAACAAGCTGCTACGGCAGCCAGCACTGAGTTTTTTGAGGTGCTAATATCACGTTCTAACGACAACACAATGAATGTAATCAGGTTCAATCACTTCCTCTTAAAGTTTATACTAAAACTAAGTCGATATATTTAAATCCTCATTTTACCCAAGTTCTGCGCACAATTTGCGGCACATCAATAGTCTCACTTTTGCAAAAACTTTTTGCTGCCTCTCTGACTCTATGGGCCTGACATTTATGGCGCATAAATTTCGACTGCTTTCTCCGACTCTCTAATTAAGTGCAACGAATTGAGCTCCGAATTTGTCACAGACATGTCTCTAGTCTCTAGTTGCAGCTACTTTTGCCAAAAATACAATGGTAAAAATTTGAATATATGTTTCGTTGATTTTTGGCATGTTTCCGTATTGCAACAAAAATTAGGGTGGTTCTTGCGCCATGAGAGTGTCATCAATACAAAACAATATTTGTCAGTTAGTTTATGAGTATTCCCTACTATTGTATTACTTACCATGTTGGGCCTCATCTCCTTTGCGATTTTCCCACTGTACTCTATTGCCATTTTCAATTTCACATTAATTTCCCTGCGAATGCATTTGCATGCCAATCAACTGAAAATGTTTGCCTCTGTCATTATGGAAAACGAAACGAAAAAAAAAAATAAAACCTAAATAGATTTTTGACCACGCCAAATGCTCAGATACCCCCAAACAAAACAAAAACAACAAAAAATACTACCAAAATACACAGAAAAGTCGTAAAAAGCAGATAATAATAAGGTTTTAGTGTGGGTCATAAAAAAAACCAACAAACCTATTTTTTTGGTCAAGCGCAACGACAGGGGGTCGTAACCGTTGGCACTACTAGACCATATTAGAATAGAATGTTTTTGCTCCCTACGGGGTTGCTACTTAGTACCTAGGCAACTAATACTTATCGTATAAAGATTTCTTTTGATTATAAAATATTCATTGATAAATGGGTAGCTGGAGAGCGCTGCTTTGTTTAGATAATGTTGTAAGCCTTAAAAATGGATGAAACTCTTCCATTGAAATTGGTTATATCATTAAGGTATATTTTATAATAAGAATATGTTTAAATGTTGAAATGAACTTGTTTTAGCGCTCAATCTTGCTCTTTACCGTTGGTTATTTAATCAAAAAATTGTTATTTTTCGCTTTAGACAGACCTACTTAGTTTCAAGATAGCTCTTCTTTCTTTTGTAGCACGCTCAGTCACAAATTATTCGTGCCTTGTGACGTCACAAAATTGCAATTCAATTGCCACTTGTTTTCACCATCAATTATTTGCGCATTCAACGCAGACGCATTGCTCAGTTGCATATTAATTGTGCCGCTATGACGTCACAGCGCTGCCATTTTATATCAGCTCCTTGCAGTTTAGTATGTATTTGTTGTAAAGCACTACTAATAATTTTCGCATTCAAACATGAGAAAATGAATTATTCATTAAAACTGCATATATTTCACTAGTGAACCCGGCAGACGTTGTGCTGCCCAAACTTTTTGAATACTTTTAAAGTGAATAAACATCGTAAGGTTCTCTAGTTAGCTTATCTGAAAAAATATAAGATTTTTAGATTACTTTGCAGCTCCATTTCAAACTTACACCATTATTAGTCGAATGTCGCGCTTTACGGGTCTGTCTTAACCGAATTCTTTCATATTCATTGCGATCTTCACGTTCCTGGGCAGTACGATTAGATTGATAATTTATTTGATTCATTGCATTTCTTCCAATTGACATACATTATGCCATGATCGATTAGAAGACGGCATTCCCAATTGTCCTAATGCTTTATTAGCTATCGCCAAGCATAGATCTTTAACATCTTAATTAAAGCTTTATTGTAAACTTCCGATGTAAATTCCATCACTGGATTACGTTTTGCTTGACGTACTCGAAATAAAATATCTTCTGATAAATAATCTTAATATTTTATCCACAATTCAGGTGGATTTGATGGAGAGAATGTTGCCCAAATAATCGCAAATAGAAAACGATTTTGATATGAATGAGCAGTAATAGCAGCATCTGCTAAAGTTTGATCCCAGTGCAAATCATTTTCCAACAAATTCAATTTTTGACATGCCTCTCGATACGTTGCACACAATACGCCATTCACTGTTCTCAATGATTGAAACGATGTTGGACCTCGAACATTGATTAACTAACAATAATACCAGTTTTTTTATATACATATGGCAATATACACTCAAAAACCGATATTCACAAAAATCCGTATATCTCACGAACCAATACCCACAAAACATGGGCTTTAAACCTCCGTATTGACAACCTCTAGCACACGCAAAAATCAGATTTGAAATTCATCGAAGCGTTCATTAGAACCTTCCTAACACGTAAAACATGTTTATTGAATTGTTAATTGCTTTATAATATATGATTGGTTTCGACTCGCCACGCCTCCGGTGCAAGTCACACAGTTCAGTACAGGGTCCTTTGGCACTCTACATGGTTTCAGGTCGTGAGACGTTTTAAAGGCACTCAAGATTTGTTCATTTCGATGACGCCAGACTTCACAGCTTACATGAGCACGGTACCGTCTATCGAAATGTGTTTCTCTAAAATTCAGGAAAAACTTTATTATTTGTGCCGATTAAGATATTTTCTGCTAACGTGTTTCTCCAGTTAGGCAATGTTTTTAGTAAAAATCTTTGTTTGAGTGTCTTTTGGTACTGTAATGAAAATTTTGAATAAATAAAATGCACTATTTCCAACACAGGCGCGGATCGAGTCCAAACGAAATCTTCTCCTGGGTCTGCACCTGCTAAACACTATATGTACTTACTTTGTTTTTTTTGAAAATTTTTTTTGTTTTCTCCGAGATGTTCGAAATGAATTAAATTCAAGGAATTATCAAAAAACCTCCATAGTCACTTACTTATAACAGTCCCTTAAGGACCAACAATTTGTTACGAGAGTTGTTGAGGCGTTATCATTTAAGCCCAGGGTAGGCCCTAACAAAATCTAACAACTCCTATTTATACCCTGTACTTAAAAGTACAAAGGATATACTAGATTTGTACAATGTATGTAACGGTCAGAAGATGGCGTGGCAGACACCAAGTCTTTTATACTAAAATGCTTATCATAACCTCGGTATGAACGCCTAGATCTCGGAGGCAAGTAGAGCCAGATACATCAAACTTTACTAGCTGGTGCGCATATTTCCTCAGAAGATGAAACCAAGCTAAACCATGTCAATATCTTTTCCGGATCCCTTGTAATAAATTTTCGCGGTTTTTGGCCAAACCGTTTAATATTTTGATCTTGACCATAAACTGCGTCAATATTTGACTCTACGTAATGGTAGTTATAAGCAACCTAGAATCACAATTTTTGGTAAGCTGATTCATGTGGCCATCTACATCCCCACATCCAAATTTTATCGATGCGGACCCCAACCCCCGTAATCGATTTACGTGTTGTCTCCCATAACCCTCAACATATCAACTTGATATTTACCCCATTTACTGTAGATTGATTTTTTGACGTAACCTCGGTTCTCATCGAATCGGCACAAATTTGCACAACTTGTAGCTATGAATATAGCTTTGCCCCAAAACAAAAATGTTCCCATTAGAAAATTCTTAGAAAGAATATGCAGGAAAACAATTTTTCTTGAAAACGCTTCTTTGAAGAACTGGGCATCTGGATGGAACTGACTCTTTTTATCAAATCCTTAAAATAATTTAGTAAGCAGAAAGATGAGTCGGAATTTATGATGCCCAATGGCAATTTACTACCAACCATTTTTATTATAAAAGCACCACAATTAGCCTTAACATCTCCGGCTGATCCCGGCCTTGTACCACAATATACTTTTTGTATCACAACACATAGCACCTCTTAGACATCGTTTCGACCAATTCCTTAGGTAGATAGACATGGTTCATACATATCATACGGAAAAATCACCAAACACTTTTCTGACTAAAAATTGATAAAATATATGTTCCGCATGATTCCCAGCTAAAATTAAACGAAAATTGCATAATTTGCACCCAAGGCCATCCAATGACGTTGCCTTATAATATATTTAATTTAGAAAAAACATTACTATCGAAAATGAACTCATAAAATAAAAAAATGTCTTGATGACGCTCTCGATGTTGTCTGCTTCTTTCGATTTATCTGAAGATCTAATTGGCACATTTTTGACGTGCTCCAACTTATCCTCCTCCACTTTGCCCAGAAGCTCGCTCAACTTCGTCTGCGAATTGGCCAACTTGCCCTTAAGCGTTTGTGGTTCCCAATAGATGTGTTTTTTGTTTTTCTCTATTACTTTCACTTCAAATCCCAGATCTGCTGTAAGATCTATTATAGCTTTCATCTTATGTCGTTCCTCCTGGATTTTCTTACGTTTAAGGTCTATTAGTGTCAGTTGCCATTTAAGTTCTGCTTCTTGATTTATTAGATCTTCTTCCTCCTTATACAGTGCCCACTCCACATAATTCGGATCCATTTTGATTTTTTAATTTTACTAGTACGGTTTATTGCTTAATAACAAATAATGACAGAAATATCGTTGCCTACTTGAAGTTCGAAGGAATTTTTTCCTTACGGATATAAATAGTGTGGCAACGATAAAAAATCGATTGTGCGTAAATAAAAATAACTGCCTGGGACTGCGAGAACTGCAGCATCTCACAACGGACCTGGAAATGCAAATAAAGTTTGAGATCAGCGAGGAGGTCACCAGCGTATCGTAAGTTCGACAGTTTTTTTATATATAATCCGGAAAGGGAGCTCTAATAGCTAAAAATGCACACCAAGATGAATAAGCTTTTGAATAGAAGAACGGTCTAGAGTGGAATTCTAAAGAGCACAGCTTTAACTAACTTCCTAGTCCATTCGCACAATCTGACCAAGTAAGCGTCGACCTATGCTCTGATATGCAGCTGCAAAGTATGTCACGGCTAGAAACGTCTCGAACCTGTACCAAAGAAACAAGGGTAGAATAATAACGGTCAGAAGCACAATTGTCGGGGAATTCCATTCAGATGAATTGCGTGCAAATTAAATTCCACAAGTGCGGGAACTACTGAAGTTTTTCCAGAAGCTCCAATTAAATTTAGCCTGAAGGATGCGACTTACCGATTTTTTTAATCAGCTATTACAAAATAAGAATTGGAATCCTTTTTTTTCGCTCTTTGTTCAAGCCAAATAAGAGAAGAATGAAAGTCGCTTCTATGACGCTGCTCGTAAGAATTTTGTGTTCTAAAGCGGTCTCAGTCACTATGTGGTCCAATCGCCAATCCAATGTGGTTGTGCTCTGATCGAAATTCTAATATGGAATGAGCTGTATGAAAATAAGCTTTGCTAGGTAGAAAAATATTCGTTTGAAATTTTATAAAAAGCCTACTCTGATGTTGAATTTAAAAATGTATTGGCTATCTGTAGCTGCCCCAGTCGAGCTCTATTTCAAGAACCCAATATAAATTACAAATTTCATTCAATTGCAATTGAATCTGTATGACAATGTCCGAAGTCTTTGCATGACATATTTAAAATAAGGCAATAGACTTGTACAATATTCGTGTACACCTTTCAAAGCCTCTTTGAAGTTTCGATATATCTGGGAGGAGTATTAAATAGTAATGCTCTAATGGAATTAAGTTAATATAAGCGCTGCTGAATACTTTGATGATATGAATTTAACAAGGTGACGCAAAGAAATGCATCAGTTTAGCTGCGCACAAAACTGGTCAAATTTTTGTATAGTAACTAAATGAAATAAAGAACCTATTTTGAACAAGCTTCACTCAAATATGTAGTACAAAATTTTTGCCCTATGACTATAGTAAAAATTGACCTTAAATAAACTATTTTAGGAATTTGAACATCCTTCCAATAGGTAAATTAAATTATATTTGTAACAGAAAATCTTAAAAAAAAAACAAAAACATTTTATTATGAATCATGATGACCAAGTTGGAAAAATAAATTTTTGAAAGTTGTATGCATATTTTTGGCCGGTACTGTGGATATACAATATATAATAAAGGATGTTTTTTTAAACGCGTCCGGATTTCAAATTTAAATAAAACGAAGAAAAATTAATGTAATGACCTAAAATATGTTTTTTTTAGAAAGATAGTTTTCTATCATGTAATATTTGAAAGTGATCTCTGGCATGTGACCACACTACGGTCCATAAATTAGACGAAAAGCTCTGTAAGTTTTTGCAATAGAAAACTGATGTTGATTATAAATCTCGAAGATTTTAGGACGTACTTGTGGTGAAAATCTTATCATGATGAATGGTTAGATCTTACTGATTAAAATGAAATTTACATTTGTCAAAAGTGAGAAGTGGTTTCAGAGGTATCCCTTTTGTAAATAGGAAAAAATAGGAAAAACACCTTTAACCTTGTGTAGATTAATATTTGTGTGCAGTTTGATCAAAATTTGACCACTTTTTCATATAGCTATCATATCAAAATTTAAACTGTCCTCTCTTTCAGAAAGACATGTACTATAATAGAACGGAGCTATCCGCATTTTTTAAAATAAATGAAATATGGCTTTATTAGAAAGATAATTGAAAATGATCTCTGGCATGTGGCCACCACGGTCCATAAATTGTACGAAGAGCTCTGTTTTTGGGCCCCCTACAAATTGATATAACACATTTTTAGTTTTTTAAACGCTAACCTTGAAAAGATTTAATAAATAAGTCAGCGCCTCTTCGCTCGCTGTTTAAAGACAATGTGACGTCATGTGGTCAAGAGTAAGACCTGCATCGAGTTGTAAAAATCTTACCTAACCCAACTTTCATACTTGCAGATTTTCCAAATTTATGCCCTCTAACCAAATTCGGCTACACTTTTTCGGACATAGTTACAAAACAAAACTAAGCACTTAAACGAAAACTCTCTCTTCTCGTTTAAACCAAACCTATAGATATCATTATTGCATTATAGATTATTTTTAA
The DNA here is from genome assembly GCA_037043745.1 of Chymomyza amoena. Taxonomy (NCBI): domain Eukaryota; kingdom Metazoa; phylum Arthropoda; class Insecta; order Diptera; family Drosophilidae; genus Chymomyza; species Chymomyza amoena. Next base: position 81,694 of record JBAMAX010003608.1, on the reverse strand, counting down.
TTACAGTACACTCTTACTTTCTCTCCACTTTCAATTCATTAAAATAGCCCCGGCACTTTGAAATGTCTCATTCAAGCACTTCCGGTAATTAGTTGACCCCGTACTTTGGCTCTATCTAACCCACACTTGAACTGGACAATTGTGCATCAATGTTGTTCCGGCTGCAACTGATCTGCGGCAACTGTCAACGACGCCTAATTACAATGTCAAGCGTCTATGCAGATCTGTCTATAGATCTATCTAACCGGTCAATTGTGGTCCGGTTCCAATACTACCCACACAACTAACCTTAGCAGTCCAACACTGCTGCCTGACGGATTGACGGATTGTTCAAGTTGATTAATGATCCTGGCCTGACATTGCGTGACAAGTTTGTTAGTAAATTGAACGCGCCGACACGCCAGGGCGCTTAAATGGTTGCTATTTGGCTGCCCTGGTAGCAGCTACCAAAACTGCAGCTTGCGGCTTACCAAAAACCACATGATGATAATAAAAAAGGTTGCAATTCCAGGCTTTGTTGGTTTTTGCAAGCCACACATCAACAAGATCATTAATCTTTGACAGCACTAAGGAAAACTGGTGACAACTGTACCACACAGACACACAGCTTAGTAGCTGTCCTTAAAGCGAATTCAATTCCCACGAACGTCCATGAACATTACAATTTAATGAAGTTGTGACGTCATAATGCGTAAGCAATTGGATTTAGATTGAATGGCATTTTTGGGATTGGAATTGAGCGGGATTGGGATTGATACTGTCATAAACTAACTGCTCAACGTTGCGTAAATTTTTGGCTGTCCAACTTACAAGAACTGACCGACACAGCGACCCATTCACCGATCGACCACAAAAACAAACGGACGACCCCAGACGAACGCGAAGAAATATTTTCCAATACCAAATCAAAGGAAAATTTATGCATGCCACAAAGTAAACGACCCTCGCGATCTTTTGCATACCTTAGAAGAAGAAGAAGGAAGACCTTAATCTAGCTCAAAGATTAATGAGATTTTTGGGTAATATTTTTTTTCTCTTTATGTTTTCATTTTTCTCAATATTTTTTTGTGGGTTTTTTTGAGAGATTTTTTATGCCTTGTTTAGTGGTCGCTAAATAGGGCGCTTGTCTCATAATTTACATGAAATTGCTTCATTTCGAGGCGGTTTCGTTGAGCTCATCGAATTCGACTAATATATTTTGTCTGGGGAATTTGCATTACATTAGTTGTGCCTATCGCTCAAGGATATGTCAAAGCTAACAAGAGTTCTTGGAGTTGGTCTTGCTGACAATCTTGGGACAGCTGCTTCTTGACGCTCAGCTGCCACTGACCGACCGTACATTGGACACGCTTAAAACGTTCCATGAAATTTGGCTCCTTTCTTTTTGAGAGAGAAATTTGGCAATGCTTTTGTCTTGGCCATAAGCGTGGAATATGTAACGTCCGGCAGAGCTAGCCGCTACCGGAAGGACAATTTATTGTTATAACTAACTCAGCAAAACTATCTTTGATGCAAATCGCTGATATTCGGAACCTTGACTTTGAGTCATCATTTAGGAGTTATCTTTACAGCCAATGCTGACTTGGTCATAGAAATTTTGTATCCAAACGTTAATCAGCAAAATTGGACAAATACAACAAAAGTTATAGCCATAAATGTAAAAATTTCAACTCCCTTGCCCATAAACTGCGTCAATATTCGACTTTACGTAATTATGGTAATAAGCAACCTAGAAATACAATTTTTGGTAAGCTGATTCATGTGGCTCTAATGACCAAAACCACATCCAAATTTTATCGAATCGGAACCCCACCCCCGTAATCGATTTACCTACACCCATCACAATATCAACTTGATATTTACCCCAACTATATGTTTAAATTGGTTTTTTGACGCAACTCTTGGTTCTCATCAAATCGGCGCAATTTTGCAAAACTTGTAGCTATGAATATAGTGTTGCCCCAAAAAAAAAACAATGTTTGAATTGGAAAATTCTTAGTAGGAATATGCAGGAAAACAATTATTCTTGAAAATGCTTCTTTGAAGAACTGGCTCTTTTTATCATATCCTTAAAATAATTTAGTAAGCAGAAAGATTAGTCGAAACTTATGATGCCCCATTGCAATTTACAACCAACCATTTCTATTGTAAAAGCTCCACAATGGACCTTCAGGTCTCCGACTGATCCCTGCCTTGTTTCACAATTTACTTTTTCTATCAGAACGTATAGCACTCTTAGGCATCGATTCGACCAATCCCATAGATATAGACATAATTCATGCACATCATACGGAAAAATCACCAAACACTTTTCTGACTAAAAATTGATAAAATATATGTTCCGCATGATTCCCAGCTAAAATTAAACGAATATTGCATAATTTGCACCCAAGGCCATCCAATGACGTTGCCTTATAATATATTTAATTTAGAAAAAACATAACTATAGAAAATGAACTCATAAAATAAAAAATTGTGTTGATGACGCTCTCGATGTTGTCTGCTTCTTGTGGCTTATCGCAAGACTCAGCTGAAACATTTTCGACTTGCTCCAACTTATCCTCCTCCACTTTGCTTAGAAGCTCGCTCAACTTAAGCTCGCTCAACTTGGCCTTAAGCGTTAGTTGTTCGTCTAGAAACCAACTCTTTCGCTCCAGTAGTTTCACTTCAAATCTTGTACCTGATGTTAGATTTATTATTGCTTTAAGCTTTTCTCGTTGCTCTCGGATTTTTTCAATTTTAAAATCTATTAATGTCGCCACTTTCATGTCTTCTCTTTGGTTTATCAAATCCATTTCTTCCTTAAACAGTGCCCAGAGTACATCGTACGGATCCATTTCGCCTATTTTTTTTTTATAATTTTACTAGTACGGTTTTATGTTTGTTGCTTAATAACAAATAAATAATTGAAGTTTCTTGCTTGAAGTTAATGACAGAAATATCGTTGCCTACTTCAAGTTCCAAAGCATTTTCTCCTTACGTTTACAAATAGTGTGACAACGAATAAAAATCGATTTTGCATAAATAAAAATCGTTGCTTGGGACTACGAGAGCTGCAGCATCTCACAACGGAACTGGAAATGCAAATAAAGTCTGAGATCAGCGAGGAGGTCACCAGCGTATCGTAAGTTCGACAGTTTTTTTATATATAATCCGTAAAGGGAGCACCAAGAGCTAAAATGAAATCAAGATGAATAAGCTTTTGAATAGAAGAACGGTCTAGAGTGGAAATCTAAAGAGCACAGCTTTAACTAACTTCCTAGTCCATTCGCACAATCTGACCAAGTAAGCGTCGACCTATGCTCTGATATGCAGCCCAAGTGACTGCTCCAATTCCGTAGTATTACTTTTCGAAAAAATGGCTGCAAAGTATGTCACGGCTAGAAACGTCTCGAACCTGTACCAAAGAAACAAGGGTAGAATAATAACGGTCAGAAGCACAATTATCGGGGAATTCCATTCAAATGAATTGCGTGCAAATTAAATTCCACAAGTGCAGGAACTACTGAAGTTTTTCCAGAAGCTCCAATTAAATTTAGCCTTAAGGATGCGACTTACCGATTTTTTTAATAAGCTATTAGTTTTTCACAAAATAGGAATTGGAGTCTTTTTTTTCGCTCTTTGTTCAAGCCAAATAAGAAAAGAAAGTACCGAAAGTTGCTTCTATGGCGCTGTTCGTAAGAATTGTGGCGATCAGAGGATAATTGACTTGAATTTTATGTTCTACAGCGGTATCAGTCACTATGTGCTCCAATCGCCAATCCAATGTGGTTGTGCTCTGATCGAAATTCTAATATGGAATGAGCTGTATGAAAATAAGCTTAGCTAGGTAGAAAAATATTCGTTTGAAATTTTATAAAAAGCCTACTCTGATGTGTAATTTAAAAATATATTGGCTATCTGTAGCTGCCCCAGTCGAGCTCTATTTCAAGAACCCAATATAAATTACAAATTTCATTCAATTGCAATTGACAATGTCCGAAGTCTTCGCCAAGTCATATTTAAAATAAGGCAGTAAACTCGTACAATATTCGTCTACTCCTTTGCAAGCCTCTTTGAGGTTTCGATATATCTGGGAGGAGTATTAAATAGTAATGCTCTAATGTCTTCTTTGAATTAAGTTAATATAAGCTAAATTGATCTGTATAATCTATATATCTAAAAGAAACTTATGTTTTACGTGTTACGGATGTTCTCATGAACGCTTCGATGAATTTTAAATCTGATTTTTGCGTATCTTAGAGGTTGTCAATAAGGAGGTGTTAAGCCTATTGCGATGTATTTGTGTGCATTGTTTCGTGAGATATACTTTTTTGTGAATATCGGTTTTTGAGTTTATACTGCCATATATACAAAAGCTGATATTGTTGTTAATCAATTTTCGAGATCCAACATCGTTTTAATCATTGAGAACAGTGAATGGCGTATTGTGTGCAACGTATCGAGAGGAATGTAAAAAATTTAATTTTTTGGACAATGATTTGCAATGGGATCAAACTTTAGCAGATGCTGCTATTACTGCTCATTCATATCAAAAACGTTTTCTATTTGCGATTATTTGGGCAACATTCTCTCCATCAAATCCACCTGAATTGTGGATAAAATATTAAGATTATTTATCAGAAGATATTTTATTTCGAGTACGTCAAGCAAAACGTAATCCAGTGATGGAATTTACGTCGGAAGTTTACAATGAAGCCTTAATTCATATTGAAGATCTATGCTTGGCGATGGCTAATAAAGCATTAGGACAATTGTGAATGCCGTCTTCTAATCGATCAATGCATGATGTATTTCAATTGGAAGAAATGCAACGAATGAAATTAATTATCAATCTAATCGTACTGCCCAGGAAGGTAAAGATTGCAATGAACGTGAAAGAATTCGGTTAAGACAGACGCGTGAAGCACGACATTCGACTAATAATGGTGCAAGTTTGAATCAAGCTGCAAACTTATCTAAAAATCTTATATTTTTCCAGATAAGCTCTCTAGAGAATCTTACGATGTTTATTCACTCAAAGAGTATTCAAAAAGTTGGGACGGGACAACGTCTGCCGGGCTCACTAGTAATGTATAAACATCTTCCAAAGAACTCAAACGCTTATTTTGTTTAGTACATACACACAACCTGGCCCGACGAGAGGGAGTGGGAATGGGTGGATTTCTCCAGGCTCGAGTTTAAAACTACTGTCGAGATTCAATTTAATAGTGTAATAGAGGGGCCGGTACAGTTTCCCCCCGAATCCCGGATTTTCTCTCTACGGCGCTGCACACAACATTTATTTATCAGTGGTTTGCAGTCATTCCGTCCTGGGGTTTCTCTTTGCTGCTCGTTTTGCGCATAAATTTAACAATCATTTGCTAATTACCTAACGTAAAAACTAGTTTATTGCCCACAAAAATTTTCCAAATTTCCCACTACACTTTTAGATTTTGATTGCTTTTTTTTTTTGTTTTGGGACGCTTTTCCAATTTTTATGCAAAGTCCAATGACACCCTGCCTGCTTTTAAAGCGCAGAGCGCACGGCTGGGGTCCGCTTGATTCCCGGGTTAAGCCAACTTTAACTAGCTAAAGGGCATATTGACCGTAGATTTCTATCTCATATGCAAACAAAAACCGCAGTGGGCGCCAGTGCAGCACCAACAACAACAATAACAACATCGAAGTAGTGTGTCCCACCCCAAAAAACAGAAAGCATAATTATTTACTACTAGATATACGTAAGTGTGCACACACGGACGTAGTTTGCGAGGACTCTGGCAATGTCATTGGCAAAACAAAAGCCGCATCGTTTATGGAAATTTATGCGCCGTTTAAAAGCGACCACCGACCCATGGAACGTTCCAGTTAGGGCGGGCAGGGTGAGGGCGATGCCGTTGGCAGACTGCACTCTTAACTTGCTGGCAATCCACTCTACTTTCAGTACTATATCATTTTTAAGTTCCCTTTTAATTGATCGCACGTGACGCAGTCGAACAGTGTTGAGCTTAACGCTAGCAAACCGGACAACTGCTTGCAACGCGTTTTGTGCGCGTTTTAAAACGCATGCGTCTGGCGTTTGACTTACGGCAAAGGTTAGCATGCATGCTGACGTCACTGAGCGTAAAAACTGAACGTTTGTACTTGACATATGTCGAAGGGCAACGACTTTGGAACGTTTTTGTTCCAAATTATGAGTATTTAACAAACAAACCAACAGATGGCCCAGCCTATATTTTCAAGCATGTCTTGTTCAAGTGTGACCTGCTTTCTATTCATGCATTTATATAACATTTTGCAAACCTGTGAATAACACTCTAATCATAGCAAAATGTGGAAGAGCAGAAGACCATTGCAACATAATGATAACGATTATAATAAAAAAATGGCGTACGTAAAATCGGGCGCGAACGACTTTGGCATACCCTGTATCACTAGCTAGCAATAAAATCCGATTCCTCCATAAAAAACCAAAAACAAGAAATTTTAAGAAAAAATTGTTTTTTTGACCGATCGTTCCTATGGAAGCTATATGATATAGTCAACAGATTTCGATTAAATTTAAGACAGTGCTTTAATACTTTAAAAAGATCTGAAAACCGAATTTAGTTCAAAAATCTTTACAAACAAACGAAACGCAACCAATTTTGTATAAAACGATTTTTTTTGGATTGATTCCTCCTATGGGAGCTATATGATATAGTCAAACGATTTTGTTCAAATTTGGTACAATACTTAAGTACTCTAAAAAGCTTCTGAGTGCCAAATCTGGTTACAATATCTTTATTAAAAAATTAAATATAGCGAATTTTCTTTAAAAGTTATTTTGGCCGATCGGTCATATGGGAGCTATATGATATATATATACATATATAAGTGAATGCCAAATTTGGTTACGATATCTTCATAAACAAACGAATTACTCATCTAATCCTTTTTTTTTGAGGCCGTAGGATTACTCCACACCTATACTGGCCCCACCTGCTCAAAATCGAGATCTTTTTTGGAACTTATTACACATAACACAACTGGAAATCTTCGCTAACAGCAGCAAGTAGAGGTCTTCCTAACCAGCTTTGGTTTCGAAGAGTATAGAAAGCAGATAGGAACGCCAGGTCATAACCCCATAATGGGTAGCTATGGCAAGTTAAGAATAAAAAAAAGCTTATAATTTTTGTGTTTTAGATTTAAATTTATTAAGTAATGTAAAAAATGAATAAAAACGTCTTATTCGAGAGAGGACGGTATGGTGTCCACTTTTTGGCCAGCTCCTGCTCGTGTTGGTCAAGTAGTTGGTCAGTTTCGAAATGATCTCCTTTATTTCAGCTAACATATTGGATTGCCTAATTGCTTCGGCTTCCAGCTCATCCATTTCTTTACGTATTTCCAAAATGTCATCGAGAAACTACTTCTTCGTTTTTTGCTGCTTTTCTTCTACATCCTCGACATTTTGGGTAACTTCATTCTTACAGTCCAACCTGCATCGCTGCGACTTCAGCTTCAGAAGGCTCCTTCAGCTGTTCAATGATGTCCACTTTATTCGACATACTTTATAAAATTTTAATGATATAATTTGTATTTGTATAGTTATTTAGCTAGTAAAAATTACTTGTAGTGATTGTTTAAATGATTTGACTTTACTGCCAAATAAATCCAAGTTTGCTTAGTTTTCAACGAAGTTTGTTGGTAGTGAGAAATGACGGAAGCATCATCGATGTACTAAGCTCAAAGCTTTGTTTAATTGGTTATTCCTTCCAAAGACTTTCACTAAATAGTCGTTTTTCAATCTTTATTCGACTTAAACCACTTACCAACCTAGTTGAGACTAGGTCTCATTGAGAAGAGTCAATGAGAGTCCTTAAAAATACTTGGGGTCTCTTAACCATGAATTTCAATGATTCGGCACCTAGCGACTAGGTTGGCAATTGGTTGGGGTTAAATAAAGTTTAAAAAACAACTATTTAGTGAAAGTCTTTGGAAGGAATAACCAATTAATCAAAGTTTTGAACTTACTACATCGACGATATTTCTATTGTTTCTTTCTACCTACAAACTTTGTTGAAAACTAAGCAAACTTGGACTTATTTGCTAGTAAAGAAAAATCATTGAATCACATACAAAAATTTTTACTAGCTTGAACAACTTCTAATTTTTTAAATAAGAAAATATGTCGGATAAAGTGAATATTGTTCCACTTATCAACCAAGAGGAGCAGCTGATGCAAGTTGACTGCAGTTTGTTGGATCCGGCAGTACTTAACAATGAGGTTACCAATAATGACGAAGATTTGGAAAACCACCAAATATCGCAGAAGTCAATAACTGCTGAGTCGAATCTTGATGACTTTCATAAAGTATTGGAAGCGATAGCTGCCGAAAAAACATGGTTCGATAATAAATTAATGGAAATTCAGAAGATCAAGCTAGAATATGAGCAACACTTTGAACAATTTGACCTCCGTTTGAATAAGCTGCAAAGCGATATGGCCAACATGCAGTCTGAATTGGAGTCGATTTTTGATGATGAAGAAGAGCATGCCGTATTGCCCTCGCGCGGCGGATAGACAGTTGTTATGAATTTTTTACTTTATCTAATAAACATATATTGTTAATATAACACAAAAATTATAAGCTCTGTATTATTTTTCTAAACTTTTCATAGCTACCCATTATAGGGTTATGACTTTCCATCGATGCCTAAAATGTTCTTAAAGGATCAGTAAAAATAGATTTCGTAGGATCTAGAAAAACAAAAGTTTTAGATGGATAATTCGTTTGTTTATGAAAGTATCATAACCAAAGTTTGCATAGAGCAGTTTTTTGAGTGCCCATTTACAGAGTTCAATTTGATCAAAGTTTGTTGACTACATCATATAGACACCATAGGACCGATCGGCCAAATAATCGATTTTTGTTCAAAATTCAGTTTGTTTCGTTTATTAAAGATATTGTAACCAAATTTGGCACTCGGGAGTTTTAATAGATCTTAAACACTGTTCCAATTTTGATCAAAATCGATTGCCTATATCATTTAGCCTCCATAGAACGGATCGGTTGAAAAATTTTGCCAAAAACTAAGAATTCAAAAAATATATATATATTAAAACAAACTGTTTCTTATTGGTATTGCTAAGAACCCAAAATTTTCAAAGAAATAAACACTAGGGTGGCCATTTTTACAACATCTTACAATCTTATCTCCACCACCTAAAAAATTTAGCATACTCGTATATAGTATTTCAAGGACACCAAAATAGATAAAAACTTTTCGAAACATTTCATATGAATTTATAAATTTGTTGCTCTGGCTTTAAAATATTTTGTTCCCAAGAATTAATTCTAAGTTACAATATTAACAATAAAATGACAATAATAATAATCTACAGTCAAGTTAAAAATATTGAAAATCTGTTTAGTACAACCAGAAATATATCTTGTTAAGTAGAGGCACTTTTTTTTTTAATTTCGAGAAGCTTCGAGATTTCTTACAATATTTCAAAACTTGTTTCATGAAAAAATGTATTCACTTTATTTTCGGTTTCATCATGCTTAGTATGATAAGTACTAAAATATATATTGAGGATACCAAAATTTTTCAAAATTTGTTATCTAAAGTAATTCATCGATTTAATCAATTTTAGCGCCCACCAAATTTATTCAGGCCGACTCAGAATTTTATTTAAATTATTTTTGGATAGATATAAGACTTTTTGAACTATAATTTGTTTGATTGAAAATAAGTTTTTAAAGTTTATATAGAACAATACGGTCAAAAACGGAAAAGTGAAAAATATTATCTTTAATCTATTTTTGTGTCTTTCAAATAATATCGGATCGTCCTTTAATTTTACATATATGCAGGTAAAAAGAAAACTTTTTAAGCAGTGGCGTTATTAACCCATTAAGACCCCCGTCAAGACCCTTTAAAATAAATCCATTTCTGTCCAAGCTGGTACAGTGCCTACAAATGGGTTAAAGGAAGCTAAATTAAAAATCTTCCTAATGGACCTGGTTATAAAGCTCTCAATGTATTCCACTCAGCTAAGAACCTCGGGTGTAAAGATACATCTGAAATTGATAGATCCTCTCAAGGCAAAATAGCATGGATTATAATGAATTGAATATTCTGTATCCAAGCAGGTACATTGGCTACAGTGGCTATCGTCGGCTTAAAAATCTGTCATATCCGCAGTGTCCACCCTAATAAAACCTTCAGCTGATTATATACTAGTGAAGTATATAGAGCTAGTTCTATACATACCAGTTCTTTGATACTAGTAAAGGTATATAGTACTAAGCTCAGGGCCCTAGAGAGAACATCCGGGCCCCCGGGGGAAATGTCGGATCCGGGACCCTATCAATTTTTCTTAATTTATGAAAATACGTATAATTGTTGAAAGGTGGGAGATGAGAGAAATAATAATTTACTATATTTTTTTTAAGCAAAAAACTTCCCGAATGACTCTGGAGTCCGGGCCCCTCTAAGAGCTCCGGTCCCGGGGGAAAAAGTCCCCGATCCCCCCTCTCTCGACGGGCCTGACTAAGCTACTTGTTAGTTTTTATTATTTTACTCTCTTAAGAGCGGCTTTTTGTTCTTAATTTGTCAGGCTATTTTGCTGTCACTATAAATAAAATAAATGCCACCTAATATATAGACACCATTAATGAGTGTTATCCAGAGAGAGAGCCGTGTTAGGGTGATCCACTGATTTAGCCAGCATGACCAATTAGCCGGCGCTCTGCTAATGAGCTAAATGTGTTAGTGAAAAACTATTAAGTGAAAAGTGAAAAATGAAAACTGAAACTGTTGAAAAGTCGTTCATAAAAATCCTTAAAAAAATAGAAAAATAGAGAAAAAAACAACACACACGCAGATTAACACACAAAGGATACAAAAAAATCAAACAAAAGGCGCAACAAAAACGATTTTTCTTATGCACCAAACAAAGCGCTAAAAAATGGAAAAAAAGGTGAAAGAAAATCATTTTAAAAATGGGAGAAAAAAAAAGCCGTGGTTTGATATTGCAACCACAAAAATAGTAGGTACCTTTTTTTTTGAGAACCCTTACGCAAGTTTTTGATGTATTTTTTGCAATTTTCTTGGCATATCGGATGTTTAAGCATTGCTAAAAAAAAGGGCAGTGTCTGTTAATTTACTTGGTTTATTTGGGATTATAATGACAGGCTATGTCTCAAATTTTACTCCAATGATTGAGCGAATTTTGTTTAAGAAATATATCAGCATCATTAGAAGAAGAATTCGATTGTGTTTGCCAAGTAAATAGCTAAAAAAAAAAGTATTAATCATTAATGAAAGCCCACAACTGCTATTTTTTTGTTCTAGTTTTTTTTTTACTAACTTTTTATGCTATTTTTTTGCAAGTAATTTTCTCTCATGATGCAACAATTAGGAGATCCCACAATGCGCCGTTCTATTATAGTACATATCTCTCTGAAAGAGAGCACGGTTTAAATTTTTATATGATAGCTAGATGAAAAAGTAGTCAAATTTTGAACAAACTGCACACAAATATTAATTTGTGTAGATTTAAGATTAAAGGTATTTTTTAATAGGCTCTGTATTTCCGAAAGGGATACCTCTGAAGCCAATTGTCACTTTCGACAAATTTAAATTTCATTTTTTTCAGTAAGCTATATGAAAAAGTGATCAAAATCTGATCAAATTGCACACAAATATTAATCTACGTAAGGTTAATGGTGTTTTTTTAAAAGGGTCTATATTTCCGAAAGGGATACCTCAGAAACCAATTCTCACTTTTGACTAACAATTCATCATGATAAGATTTACACCACAAGAATGTCTTTGAATCTTCGAGATTTATAATCAACTAATGAGCTCGGCAGACGTTGTCCTGCCCACACTTTTTGAATACTCTTAAACATCGTAAGATTCTCTAGTTGGCTTAACCGGAAAAATATAAGATTTTTCGATTAGTTTGCAGCTCGATTTCAAACTTGCACCATTATTACTCGAATGTCGCGCTTCACGCGTCTGTCTTAACCGAATTCTTTCACGTTCATTGCAATCTTCACGTTCCTGGGTAGTACGGCAAGATTTATAGCTAATTTGATTCATTGCATTTTTTCCCATTGACATACATCCTGCATTGATCGATTAGGGGACGACATTCTCAATTGTCCAAATGCTTTATTAGCCATCGCCAATCATAAATCTTTAATATGAATTAAAGCTTCATTGTAAACTTCCGGCGTAAATTCCATCACTGGATTACGTTTTGCTTTACGTACTCGCAACAAAATATTTTCTCATAAATAATCTTGATACTTAACCACAATTCAGGTGGATTTGATGGAAAGCATGTTGCCATATTCGATATGGATGAGCAGTAATAGCAGCATCTGCTAAATTTTGATCTCAGTGCAAATCTTTTTCCAACAAATTCACGAAAAATTGTGATTCTAGGTTGCTTATAACTACCATTACGTAGAGTCAAATATTGACGCAGTTTATGGTCAAGATCAAAATATTAAACGGTTTGGCCAAAAACCGCGAAAATTTATTACAAGGGATCCGGAAAAGATATTGACATGGTTTAGCTTGGTTTCATCTTCTGAGGAAATATGCGCACCAGCTAGTAAAGTTTGATGTATCTGGCTCTACTTGCCTCCGAGATCTAGGCGTTCATACCGAGGTTATGATAAGCATTTTAGTATAAAAGACTTGGTGTCTGCCACGCCATCTTCTGACCGTTACATACATTGTACAAATCTAGTATATCCTTTGTACTTTTAAGTACAGGGTATAAATAGGAGTTGTTAGATTTTGTTAGGGCCTACCCTGGGCTTAAATGATAACGCCTCCACAACTCTCATAACAAATTGTTGGTCCTTTAGGAATCAATCTGATATTGTTATAAGTAAGTGACTATGGAGGTTTTTTAAAATTTCCTTGAATTTAATACGTTTCGGACATATCGGGGATTGTCGCCTTGTCGTGGTGAGAGGTATACAAATTTTGACCTACTCGTCGCAATTTTTGATTTTTGTTCTCATATTTTATGCAATAATTTCTCATGGTGCCATTGCCAAACAAAATGCTTGAAAGAGTAGAAAATTTTTTTCGGAACGTCAGGTCCCAAAACGAGCTTACCCCATTTTAGATGTTTTTTTTTTATTACCGCACCAACTTTTTAAGCTCTTAACATCAATCAAATCGCGCTTGATAACAAATTCCACTAATTAACTGCGCATATAAATCTAGTTATACGACAAAAATGCTTAAGGACCTGCCCAACCTTTTTTTTCGACACGACCATTGCAGAGTTGCATCTGCCGCAAAACGCTTTAGCTTCATTAGGCGATTAGCGGCGCGACTCTCCCTCTTCCTCTCCGCGAGTGCTGCTCATTTAATTGTAACGCGCAGCAAGTCAAGTGCGAATCATGTCAATCAAGTTGAGAGAGCGTCTATGTCGGAGAACGAGTGAGAGGGAGGTGGCGCACGCGCACGCACAAAGTCAAAAAAAAAAAAAGAACGCATGTTAACCGTTATAAATCGGCTATGATTGACACTTGGTGACGTCAGAGCGTACGTGCCGTTGCCCGCTGTCGTCTGTCTGTCTGACATGATGACGTAGAAATGTCAGCAATTTACATAAGCTCTCTCTCTCTGCCAAACGTTTGTCCACTTCACTGCGCACAGCAACAACAAACAACTCTGCAACTTGGAATTATGCTTTTTTATTCACATTTCCACGTGGTATTTGTTTTTCATGAAAGATTTTCACCCAAAAAAATAAAAACTAACTCAAAACTCGTTCAACTCGCCAACAACAACTAACTGACTGCCACGCGTGTAATCGCCCGGAAGCGTTTCTTTTCTACTTTTTTATATAAATAGGAACACTCCGCACTGCTCATGCGTTACGTCCAACGCCGCCAGAGCCACCCCTATAATAGGGTGGTGTTCTTGCTGGTTGTTGCCACATTGTGCCGCATAGTGTTGGCATGCAGTTGCACCGGCAGCAGCAGCAGCATCAAGGGAGCCGTGTGGCAACATTATTACATGCATTCATTGCCGCCTGCTTGGTACTACCGCTTGTAGGGGAGGATTGGACGAAGCTTTGATAAATGTGCATTTCATAGACTCTGGTGCTGAGGCTGTGCATCATCATTAGCAAGTCGTCAGTAACCCCTCTAAATCGTCGCACAATCGTTCGTAGTACACCCGACCCAACTGCAACTGTTAAAAGCTGTTTGATTATACTCTTATCCTGGGAGTAGACTATTGACTTTGTTACGTCACTTGTAATGCCCAAAGATAGGCTGATGAGTGTATTGTTTAAGATAACTTAATCAACGCAACCTTAGACGTATGTAGATCCCAGTTCTTGCGTTGTCCAACTCTGCTGATCGTTGGCGTTAGACAAGATCCAAAAACAAGCAGGTTACGCAAAACGCAGCTGTACTATTTGTAGCTCTCTGATAAAAGTATAGAGCGCAGTCTCAATTTTTGTAAGGTAGTTATTTGAATGGTTGAGCCAAATTGTTACAGCTTCTTAGCTGTACTTGACTCCTAGTGGTAACCCTGATGGCGCTGTTACTCTTCAATTCGCAATGCCATTTAATAGGGCTTCACTACTTTTAGCATTAAAGGCCAAAATGCAAGAAACAAAAATGAGAAGAGCGACACGACCAATATAATGGTATGACAAGTGACGTCACATATAGGGTTTGGATAGGTTGAGTAGGCAGCTCAGTCAGTGACTAAGATCACCCAGAGACCTGGGGCTCATTGTGTTGCCAAATTATGAAAGTGGCAGGAAAGGAATTGCGGAAAGAGATGGAGGTCAAAATATAGAGCATAACTAGTCACCTAAGTATAAGGTTACCATGTGTCCGCTTTTAAGCGAACACGTTCGCTTTTTCTGTCTCGTTTTCGCTGGCTCTCTTTTTTGCAGAAATGTTCGCTTTCTTCGCTCGGTTAGACCGATCCACATTTGTCATAAATATTTTCATATCTTTCTAAATCTCTAAATATATTTTCCACAAAAATGGTTTCAAATCATATTTTCTGTCCCAAGAAAGCTCCCCTAAATTCATTAAAAATGGCTCTCGGTTGTAAAATGACCGCCTTTTTTCATTCTGACCATCTGGTAACCTTAATAAAAATATCCCAATAATATTCATAACTGCAATGATGATTTTTGTCATTAAGTTGAAAAGATTCTGCAACCTAAAGACATCTAGTTGATTGCACTCCTTAAGCAAAACCCTGGATCCCAAATTCAAGAAACATGCTCCAAAACTTGTTAGAAAGTATTCCCCGTAGCACATCGGTAGAGTTAAAGTCCAGTCTGATGGCCGCCCATTCCAATAATGATGTAGGCCGTATAGATTAGGCTATTGGAAAAATGGGTTGTCAGTGGGAGCTCCACGGATCTGTTGGAAAAATGGGTTGACAGTTTCTTACCATCTCTGTTTATATTAATTTCGAAGTGAAAAACTCACACTAAGACTAAATGCTGCATCCACGCTTGGTTGGGGCATAATCTTTTATTATTATTATTCTCTTGAATTAATAGAATTAACTGAAATAGCTTGGAGTGTCGCTCCTTTTCAGAGCTTAGGTTGGTGCATTATATTATATAATTATAATATAATATATTATAGAAAAATTTCATAATCGCCATAATTCTCTACAGCAAAATCAATAAGGAACTAACATATCTAAAAGGTCCACGCAGATAATAGGAACCAGGTACTTTAGAAGCTTTACTGCCAAAACTTTAAGTCATCCTTCACTATGATTACGCAGTTGCCTCTTATATCGTCAATCATGGGTGTAGTCAGTGAGAGTTTGGAGCTTCAAACACCTCCCGAAAAAATGGGATTTTTTTATTATTTGGTCCATAGGTTTTATAAACCACACCAAAACGCTCCCCGGAAACCAATATCTGGTCACGTAAATATTGTCTAAGTTTCTGGCTGTTGCCGTATTTTTTTTTTCGACTTTTATAGGGGGTTCTGTAATTTAGAAATATGCTCCTTGGAAGCATTTTTAACGTGTTTACTCGCATTTGAAATTGGGTTGATACCTGTGGTAAAAATATGTTAAGCTCTAGTAGTCACGACTCTTTGTGAAGGAGTTCCTAAAAAGCAGAAGCAAGCCGTAAAGACTCCAAAATAGTGTGTTGGCAGATCTTCCATTTATTTTCACTGTTCATTGGGTTGCTTCAGTAAACTTTTGACAAGAAAATTACCTAAACATAAACTATTCAATATAAAAATATAAAAAAAACTTCTATAAGGTAATACTGTATCTAGTTAGAGCTACCTATTAATAGTTAAGTCTAAACTAGTTAAAGCCTGAAGCTGAATTAAGTTGTTTGCTAATTTTGATGACTGTGACATTGATGACGTCACGACGTCAGGCTGATATTTACGTATGTGTGTATCTGTGTGCATAATTTTAACTTAAGCTTCGTTACATATCATTGCAGTTACCATTATGGACACATCAACGATCTAAATCCAAACGGATGATTCCTACAAAACCACCACCTACATTCGGTGAGTATTTAAAACATTCCTATACCTAAATGCGAGGGCAGGGTTGGGTTCGTTCAGATATAGATTTTGGCTACATATGTATATACTTTAAGGTATCTATCACGCCTTCTTCTAACTGTTGTTTAGATATCATTCATAAACTACGTGTCGTTCCAAGGCGGAAGGGGGATCTAGCGAAGTGTTACAAGACGCAAAAATCATATGGAAATTCTTATAAAATATTCCGTTACTGTGTCGACACAAGGAGGTGGGGGATCTATTTTAACAAAACTTAGCGTCACGTAATTTATAGATGATCCCCAACATTGCATGAACTTATTATAGCTTTGGTGCAGAGCAATGGTAGGGTCCACCGGGGGCTTCGAATGCGGACCCCTCCCCAAAGTTGGATTGACAGTCTTAAAGAACCCCCCTAAGACCATAACCAGAATACCCAGCTGTTAAATACACATACTGTAAACATTTAGACCCATATGACCTTGACTTTCCAATCAATTGCCTAAAGTGTATACAAAGGTCGATGTGTCGCTTTAAATAACTTACTTCCTTTTTTCCTTGTTGCAACTTGCATCATTGTTTTGCAAAAAAAAAGAATTTGCATGACTTTTGTGACCTGCGGCGACTTCTAAATGTAGCAACATCATTTTCATAGGCCTGCTGCATATTGACGTGGCATATTTTGGACGCACGTGGCCAACTGTCGTCCGGAGTAGCGCGAGGATTGAAAATTGAGGATTGAGGCTGGCAAAGTGCCAAGTCATGCAGCAACTGCCCACTCATGATTGTTTGGCACACTCCCTAGGCACACACACGCTCCTCGAGTGTGTGTATGTGCTCTATCTCTATTGACTTACTGACAGACGCTGCCCGAGTGGCGGCCACTTCATCAATGCCACAGCAGCCGTTTGTTGCATACGGATGGCATTCAAAAAGACCAAAGACAAACAGTAGTAGTGTGGCATGTAGTTCATGACTAGGCCCCTTTTTATACTTTTTGCCTATATGGGTTTTTAATGAGCTCAGGCTCAGAATTCGATCGAGTTCGACTTGTAACGCCTAAGCTAATTAACTGAAGAGATTTTTGGCGAATTTGCAAACTCGCAATGCCGCAGGCAGCGCAGTTGCAACATTGCTTGCATTTGCAACCCTTTCGACTGGATGCTGGAAAATTTGTTTATCATTAGACGCAAAGAAAGTCTGAAAATGAAAATGAATTATAATTACCTTCCGCACAGGCGCTTATGCATATATGCAGAGTATGCTTATAAAAAAAAAATAGTTGAACCCTAAATCTAGACTGAGTGAGTGCGGCAACCCTTGTTTTTATAGCTGCATCGCGCGGGGGGATTTAAATATTAATAGCAGGCCATGTTGCTGCCACACGCGGCGCTTTACTTAGCTGCGGATTTCAATTTAACGCCTTTGTTTGCATAATATTTGGCAATTATTGCTACATATTCATTGACAGACCCAAGCAGTTCGAGATTCTCGAACGATTCTGCGGCAGCTTGCTAATGGGCGCTAGTCTAAGCCGGCTTAATGCCAAGCCGCACCGCGGGTTGGTCTAACAAATTTGCCGCAAAAGATGCACAACAGTCTTGGGCAGAGTTGTCGCCCCCAAAAAAAATAAGTAAAAATAAAATCGCGTAAAAGATTTTTTTATCCTGCGGCCAAAAGCAGTGCAAGCTGCACAGCAGTCAAACCAAGTCGCTTAGGTAACGCCTGCTCCCTGCAGCTGAGACCGACTGACTGACTGAGTAAAGGCATCTGTCAATGCCCTGCAGCCATATTTGCAAATGCAGCAAGCGAAATCAAAGGAGACTTCCTTCCTGGCTGGCTGCGAAAGTTGATTAACAATCAAACAATTAAATGCATAATAAGTAAGCCAAAACAAGCCAAGACGGACGCAGCAGAGCCAACCGCAAGGCTGGAATTTTGAAGTTTTCTAGAAGATCTCCATTGTACAGTAGACGCTCAAGAAATGCAATCAGTTGTTTGTACAGCTGTTAGGTAGGCAAGAACGAGTTAAGAAATTGCGGAATCAGTTGACAGTCTGCTCTGTATGTTTTATACACTCGGTCGATCTATTGCTCCTTAGGTTGGACTATGTTGGCAGCTCGGCACAAGACCGAGATTACCCAGAGGCCTTGCCACCCATTGTGATGCCTATTTGAGAAAACAGAGGGGTGAAAGTTATGATAGAGCGGGGGAGAGAAAAGTAACTAAGAAGAAGGTTGTGACAGAGAGGTGGGAGGTTAAGTTACTAGTTAAGAAATTGCAGCGAAGCGATCACGATGAAGTTTAGAATCAGTCGACAGTTTGCTCTGTAGGCGCTATACAGTCGATCGATCTACTGCTCCTTAGGTTAGGTCACGTAGGAGATCACCCAGAGGCCTTACCCATTGTGATGCCTTTTTGAAGACAACTGTGGTAGAAGTTTACAACAGAGAGGAGGAGGAGAAGAGTAACTAACGAGTTAAGAAATGGCAGCGCAGCGATCCTGATGAAGTTCAGAATCAGCCGATAGTATGTTCTGTATGCTCTATGCTCTCTATCGATCTATTGCTCCTTAGGTTATGTAGGCAGCCCTACAGAAGACCGAGAACACCCAGAGACCTTGCGGCCCATTGTGATGCCTATTTGAAAGAACAGAGAGGAGAAGGTCATGAACGAGAGGGCAAGGAAAAGAGTAACTAACGAGCTAAGAAATTGCAGCGAAGCGATCATGATGAAGTTTAGAATCAGTCGACAGTATGCTCTGTATGCTCTATGCTCTCCTTAGGTTACGTAGGCAGCTCTGCAGAAGACCGTGAACACCCAGATGCCTTGCGGCCCATCGTGATGCCTTTTTAAGAGAGTTGAGGGACGAAGGTCATGTCAGAGGGAAGGAGGATAAGAGTAAGCGCCAATTCGAGGACCCGATAAAGAGAACCAGATTTGCCAGACTGCCCAGATCTTTTAAGAATGCTTCTTCCAGATACTACGTTTCCTGAGAAGTGCAGGGCAGTCACACCGAAGCTGTTACCTATATAAGTTCCTGTCAGTCGTACAAGGACTAGGGGGCCTTTACAAATCTCCTCTACTGTTGGTGGCTTTTGACATTGGTTGCTAGCTCATTCCTAGACCTTCCAATTCCCGGTCAACTTGTCTGCGCCATGTTTGAGCTGGCCTGTCTCTTATTTGTCTTTGGGGATTCCACGCAATTGCAGTTTGAGTTAGGTCCTACTCAGGCTTTCTCAGTGAGTGGTTTAATTGGTTTGGTGCGCACTCGAAGTTCGTCTCCAGAAGATGCACAGTATTTTGCGTAGACATTGATTTATGAAGGCTTAGAGCGGTTGTAAGAGGAGAAGGTTAGGAGTCTATGTTTCGCATCCTTTTAAAATAATCGACATTATGTTTGAGTTAAAAATTTTAAAATTTCGTTCCTGTAAACATCTGATTATACTGCCATATAGGCTGGAGGGATCCAAACGCAATCTCGTTGGAGTAAAAATGCACTGAGAAAAAGAAGGGGGCACTAGTGCAAAATTCACTTTCAGCTGGTCAGGATCCCAATTTTCAGTAGATGCAACAAATAGATGCTAGTCATATAAAAGAAAAAAATTTAAATAAGCTACCAAAGCTATCTGAAAGTCAAAATGTCAGTCATAGAATTATAGAATTGGGGTGATGTATATAATTAGGACCCCAAATCTATAATTGGATATTTTCTAGGAATTTAAAATTATTTTTTGCAAAATTAAAACAGGGAAAACTAAGCAGAAACCTACGCCAGTAGAAGTATGCAAGCGTAAGTGGCGATGGATTCAACGAGAACATTCCTCGACAGGCCCTTCGATGGAACCCTCAGGGGAGAGGTCTTCGCTTTCCTTTTTTATGAGCTTTTATCAGCTGAGGATCCATCGTCCTTGGTTATGGCAGACGTTCAGAAGTGGTCCACGTCTTCTAGGACCTCATAGTTTACCATGAATTGGCAACCATTAATTACCAGTAAACGTATAACCTTGGATGTACCAACATAGAAAGTATGCATATATCATCTGCATAGTCAAGATCCTCCAAGCAATCGAGTAGGCCCCATGCACCCAACAGCATTTGGATGCTACCTAACTCCTCCTCCTTGTTTCTAATAATACGCCAATTATTTACATTTGTTTGAAACTTCTGATATGGGGAGAAGCATCTTTTATCGATAAACGCTCTCTAACTCATAAGGAATCTTCCATAAATAACGTTACGGAATATTTTCGGAGATTTTCCATCTGATTTTTGTGTCTCGTGACGCTTCGCCAGATCCCACTTCCCATCTGGACCACCACGTTATTTATTAATAATCCCCTAAAGCCTTTGAATTATGAATAGCTCCGTCAAATAGCTTT
Organism: Chymomyza amoena; assembly: GCA_037043745.1. Taxonomy (NCBI): domain Eukaryota; kingdom Metazoa; phylum Arthropoda; class Insecta; order Diptera; family Drosophilidae; genus Chymomyza; species Chymomyza amoena. Next base: position 60,783 of record JBAMAX010003608.1, on the reverse strand, counting down.
GTGGAAAGTTCTCGTTTTGTTGCTCCCTACCAATGACTACTGTATTTACGTCTTCTTTCTTAAGCACGTTCTAACCCGTATATAACTTCGGTATATATGTAAATTGAGGCTACCTACAATGCGTACCTTGATGTGATCCTTTATAAGGAAGCTGCTACCGCGCTGCTATCGGCTCTTGTCAGCTGTCGTCGTCATCCGCGCTTCCTCGACTCTTGTTGTCATTGTTGTTGTCTTTTATCACATTTACAAGCAATTAATTAAAATTTTATGCTCATCGCAAGTGACCCGCAACCCGAAGCGGAAATACGCCGACTGACAACTTCAAGAAATAAACTCTACAAATTTTAATACCCCCGTCAAAGGGTTACCCTCTGTTAGATAAGTAGGTGTGGCCGTGGCGACATAAGAACTTACAAAAAAAATTAGTCTAACGATGCGGGTGTGCACAGCTGGAGCATATAGTGGCTACCTGCTGTGGCAAGTGCAACCTGCTAACTCACACGGAAACCAATAAAAATAATTCAATTAAGAGCGGCAAAGACGCTGCGCGGCTGCTCCTACTAAATGGTCTACAAATTGTGGACAAGCCCATAGAAAATTGTTGACAGGTTAGCAACGCGCGACTCTAATCGTGCAACAAGCGTAACCTGTTTGGCATTTGTTGCACAGCAGCAGCGGCTTAGACGTGTTTTTCATTTGCTGCGGGTTTTCCAACGAATTCAATTACATTGCCAAATTGCCAGAGGCAAGGTGACTGTAGGTGAGTAAGGTCAACAGCGGGGGGTGTTGCAGGGCACGCGCGAGTCTCGACTCTTGGCTAAAACGGCTGCAGCACGCGCCGCCGCCGCTCCTCAAGAGCGTCAAAGTGTTAACAAGTGTCTCTTGTGTGTGGGTTTGTGGTGTGTGTCTGTGTCTAACTCTCTCCCTCTCTGTCTTCTCTAGAGAGCACAACAACACCTAAGATGATAAACAATTATTCAGCTGTTGCGCTGCGAAGGAGGCGTGTGTCCTGTGTCCTTTTCATAAAAGAGAAAAAAAATAATAATTTATTTTTCATTTTGTATGACCTGAGGCTGATGCTGCGTGCTACTGAGAGCGAGGGCAACGCAGGTCTCTCTCCCTGCCGCAAGTCCTGCATTGAAGTGGATTAGAATGTCGAAGCTAGAGTCCTAACACTCAGCGTATATGTAAGCAGACATTACTAGCCACAACTTGTTCGCGTCTTTGAAGAACATTCACGAATGATTCCATTTTTGGGCAGCATTTGGGAGAACTCTTTACCTTTTGACGCTATCCACGAATCGGCCTACTTTTGGCTTTTTTGCGGTTTATGATATGAAGGAAGCAACCTTTATCTTCTGAGGCCGTCTACGAATGGATCTATTTCCTGGCAGCGTCGGAAGATTCATTATCTTTTGAGGCTATATTATATAGCGGTGTTCGATGGGCCAAAAAAAACCTTTTTTATACAAAATTCGCTGTATTTCGTTTGTTCATCAAGATATTGCAACCTAATTTGGAATTTAGAAAGCTATAACTGTACCAAATTTTAACAGAATAGGTTGACTATAGCATATAACTCCCATAGGAACGATCGGCCAAAAAATATTTTTTCTTCCAACTTTGTCTGTCTTTGCTTCTTAAGGAAGGTATCGTAAGCTAATTCAGCAATCAAACGTCTTTTTGTGTTTTCAAGCAAAATACCGGATTTAATTGCAAGCTAGTGGTACAGGATATCCCAAAGTCGTCCGCGCCCGACTTTAACGTACTCCATCCAAAAATTCATTCTTCGCAAATAAAATGCTATTTTATTCAAGATTTATAATGAAAAAAATAAAAAATTATCATATAAACAACGCTAGTTCGTGTTATTATAATCTATGGCTGCCCAATCTGGTTTAATATCTTGTCGTCTTACATGGAACGCATTAGCGCATTTGAAAGATCCTTTTTGAGAGCTTGCACTATATGCTTCAGTGACCCTAGAAGAAATTATATAAAGTTTATATCAAATAAGTTACTATATATCTCTACCAAATTAAGCAGAATTAGCGAACATATTATTAATCTTATGAGCCAACATATTCATCAATGCCTATCTGTACAAGAAAACAATCTCATGAAAGCGCCACGATACACCAATGGAAAATACCGTCTGAGATCCATAGAAAATGGTCTCCCGGCTCCTGAAGCTTTTATTGCTTTAGATAGTAGGGTGTTAAATCAAAACCGCAGCGGAATCCCTATATTCTATCATCCATTAAAAAGCAACTGGTAAAAAAAATCCAAATTAACCAAGAACCAAATCTCAGATTTAGTACAAGCATCGCACAAAACGATGCTATCCTAAACAACAAAAGATTCTGATGGTTGTAGATATAAACCAAGGATTGCAAATAAGAGCTATTGGGTTCGAAAAAATCAAAGCGAAAAAAGCGCTAAAGATAAAAGTGCAAGACACAACATATCTTATTTTTATACCCTGTACCGTATGGTACTAAGGGTATATTAAGTTTGTGCAAGCCGAAAATGCATGTAATATATAGAAGGAGACGTCGGAGACATCCCAAAGTTACCTAAAATATGATCAGGGTGAATAGAGAAGTCGATATACCCATGTCCGTCTGTCCGTCTGTCCGTCCGTCCGTCCGTCCGTCCGTCCGTCCGTGAACGCCTAGATCTCAGAGATGGTAAGAGCCAGAGTTACCAAACTTTCACATTAGATCCCATATTATTCCATAGGAGGCAAGTTTATTTTATTTTTTGATATCGGGGATAAATTATATAGCTCCCATGGGGTGTTTGAGACGACCTCGAAAAAAAAAGCGTTTTAGATGAATAATTCGTTTGTTTACGAAGATATCGTAACCAAATTTGTATTCGAAAGTTTTTTATAGTTTCCAATCACTGTACCAAATTTGATCGAAATCGGTTGACTATATCATATAGCTCCCATAGGACCGATCGGCCAAAATAACTTTTTTAAAGAGAAATTCGCTATATTTCGTTTTTATACCCTGTACCGTATGGTCCAAGGGTATATTAAGTTTGTGCAAGCCGAAAAATGTATGTAACATATAGAAGGAGACGTCGGAGACACCCCAAAGTTACCTAAAATATGATCAGGGTGAATAGAGAAGTCGATATACCCATGTCCGTCTGTCCGTCTGTCCGTCTGTCCGTCTGTCCGTCCGTCTGTCCGTCTGTCCGTCCGTCCGTCCGTGTGAACGCCTAGATCTCAGAGATGGTAAGAGCTAGAGTTACCAAACTTTCACATTAGATCCCATATTATTCCATAGGAGGCAAGTTTATTTTATTTTTTTGATATCGGGGATAAATTATATAGCTCCCATGGGGTGTTTGAGACGACCTCGAAAAAAAAAGCGTTTTAGATGAATAATTCGTTTGTTTATGAAGATATCGTAACGAAATTCTGCAATTGGGTTTTATAGTTCCCAATCACTGTACCAAATTTGATCAAAATCGGTTGACTATATCATATAGCTCCCATAGGACCGATCGGCCAAAATAACTTTTTTAAAGAAAAATTGGCTATATTTCGTTTTTTAATAAAGATATCCCAACTAGATTTGGCGTTTGGAAATTTTTTAGACCACTTAAGCAATGTGCCAAATTTGAACAAAATCGGTGGACTATATCATATAGCTCCCATAGGTCCGATCTTCCAAAACATCGATTTTTTAACAAAATTTGTTGTGTTTCGTTTGTTTGTTAAGATATTGGGACCAAATTTGACATTCGTGAGTATTTTATAGTTCCTAAGCACTGTACCAAATTTAATCCAAATCGTTTGACTAGATCATATAGCTCCCATAGGACCAATCGGTCCAAAAACACGTTTTTTATACAAAATTCGATGTGTTTTGTTTGTTTGTAAAGATATTTGAAATAACTTTGGATTCATATCTTTTTTAAGGTATTTAAGCCACCGTCAAATTTTATTGAAATCGGTTGACTATATCATGAGAGTTCTCGATAGAACGATCGGTCAAAAAAAAATTTTTGCTTAAAAATTTTCTGTTTTTGGTTTTTTGTGAAGAAATCTGACTTTATTACAAGCTAGTGGTACAGGGTATCCTAAAGTCGTCCGCGCCCGACTTTACGTCCGCCATTTTTTAATAAAGATATCGTAACCAGATTTGGCGTTTGGAAATTTTTTAGACCACTTCAAGCAATGTGCCAAATTTGAACAAAATCGGTTGACTATATCATATAGCTCCCATAGGTCCGATCTTCCAAAAAATCGATTTTTTAACTAAATTTGTTGTGTTTCGTTTGTTTGTTAAGATATTGGGACCAAATTTGACATTCGTGAGTATTTTATAGTTCCTAAGCACTGTACCAAATTTAATCCAAATCGTTTGACTAGATCATATAGCTCCCATAGGACCAATTGGTCCAAAAACACGTTTTTTATACAAAATTCGATGTGTGTTGTTTGTTTGTAAAGATATTTGGAAATAAATTTGGCATTCATATCTTTTTTAAGGTATTTAAGCACTGTGTCAAATTTTATTGAAATCTGGATATATCATATAGCTCCCATAGTAAACGATCGGTCAAAAAAAAATTTTGCTTAAAATTCTTCTGTTTTTGGTTTTTTGTGAAGAAATCGGACTTTATTACAAGTTAGTGGTACAGGTATCCTAAAGTCGTCCGCGCCCGACTTTACGTCCGCCATTTTTGAATCCGAAAACGTAACAAAAATTTCAGAAAATGGCTTCTTTCGGTAATCACGATATTTGAAGATATTAATATTGTAACCTTGGCAACAAAATGCTTTCGAACTTCCAGTAGGCGATGATAGTTCTGTCATTTCTTTCTAACTACAAGCTTCGGAGTTTTTAGTCAATAAAATCAAATTATACAGAATAGCAGACAGTCAAAGTAAGTTTCACAAACTTGACCAAAAATCAATATAAAAATTAAATTTATAGAATGGGTAAATACTTGTCGAAGGAGGACAACATTGTCCGTACTAACAATGTGGGTACAAAAATTAAGAAGGCCCATTCCGATGTAAAGAAAAATTTGGAAGAAAAGAAGTTGAAGTATTTGGAACGCCTAAGTAATGTCCAAAATTATCAGCTGTCCGTAAAGGAGGCAGAAGAAATCGCAAGATTGAAGAAGGTCCAGTCTCAAATAAAGGCAACCCTTAAAAAAATCAACACCGACTATTATATCCTGGTGCGTAAAGAGGCAAAACAGCGGTCCGAATTGGAGGCGTTATTAAAAAAGTAAATTGAGATGTGAAGTTGAAGAGAAGTTTTTCATTATATTTTATCGTTAATCGGCAAAAACAAAATTAAAACTGTCTTTTACTTAAATGGTTATAACCCATTATAAGGTTACGACCTGAAGACCCTATCTGCTTTGCGCATGCTTTCTAGACTCTTGGCTAACAAAGTAGCGGGCTCACTACTTGGTGCTGCAAACGAAGCCAGGATCCAACCCACAGGTAGAACCTTGAGTAGCTAACTCGCTGGAGCTCCTTCACGCATACAAACGAGTTACCGGAGTCGCTGGATATGTAACCGTAGAACTATATCAATGTCGCCGAACAGCTCATACAGTTCGTCTTTTTATACCCTGTACCGTATGGTAGATCCTAGATCTCAGAGATGGTAAGAGATAGAGCAACCAAACTTTCACATTAGATCTCATATTATTCCATAGGAGACAAGTTTAGTTTATTTTTTTTATATCGGGGATAAATTATATAGCTCCCATATGGGTGTTTAAGACGATCTCGACAACAAAAAAAAAGGTTTAGATGGATAATTCGTTTGTTCATGAAGATATCGCACCAAATTTGGTATTCAAAAGTTTTTTATAGTTTCCAAGCACTGCACTATGGTCCCAAAGCCCTTATTTTTTACATAAATTAATAACTCGAGAATTACACAAAATATTTTAGTCTGGTTTTTTGCATTCAACTAAATAATACCAATCGAATTTTTGACTAGGGAAAATAGGCGTGGCACCGCCTTTTTTCTTATACTTTATTATGCAAATTATTTGATTTCATATGATTTTTGTCAATGAAATTTTTTTTTTAATCTTTAAACTATAATATATAACTTTCTTATATCAAATATGTAAATAATCAGCACAATTTTAATTTAAAAATTAAAAAAAATTGTAAACGTATTTTTTTCAATTTTTTATTTTGTGTTCTTAGCTTTTTATAATTTTTATTGCTCGTCCACAAATTCAGATTCTATATCAACTGCGTATTCGTTGTCAAAATCACTTTGGTCCAAGTCAGACTCGTCCATATCAGATTCATCTACTTCAGCATCGATTCTGGTATTAAATAGCTCGCCTTCACTGGGGGTAGAAGTTGGCACTTCCAAGAGCGCTAGAGCATCAGCCGAAAAATGTTTCTTTTTATTTTTATTTTTTCGCTGGGTCAGATATAAGCTCGATATTAATATTTCAAAAGCTGAAATATTGCCAGGTCTGCACTTTTCTTTTGCCTCAATCACATCCTTGTAGCTAGGATATATATCACAATTACGACTTTTATTCTCCAGCCTGATGTTCACATAGGTGTTCTTGGTTAAACCATTTTCCAGCAGAAATGCCAAAGCTTCATCAGGTGTCAACGGAATTGGACCCTGAGCAAGAAACTTTTTTTTAAAATACTTCCATTGCCTTTTGCTGTTTCCTTTAGCACGAACGATATATCGCTACATTTGGCTTTCTTTGCTGATACTGAAGCAGCATGGACAAGTAAGGATGTATTGTGGTTTTCTTTCTCAGAAAGCTCGGACGCACATTTTCTTTTTATTCGTGCATTTCCAGCAGAATAAGAAGTTCGTGGGCGTCCTGCATTTTTGGGTTTCAGCTCACTTTTACTGACTCCAATTACCAACTTTGAAGATAACCAATTATGGTGTTTTGGATCAGTTTTAAATCTTTCAACCATATAGTTGCATTTTGCATAGCATCTTTTAGCGTAGGCTGCAAAGTTATTACACTTGTTTTTTATTTCCGTCTCCTTCATTTCCGAAAGCCTTCCATTGACCTTTTTTAAAATAAAGTCAAAAATTGACGAGGCTTTATGCTTGTTCTGCAGCCACACTTCAAGCAATTCTGCATGCTCGAACTCAAAGTTGCCTGGGGAAATTTGCGATTATATGGAAACGGGGAAATTCGGGGACAAGATTTTGGGTGTTTTATAAAGAAGACACATTGACACAGAAGACTGCATTTATAGCTACAACAATGCACGACAATATACTTACTTCTATTCCTCGAAACAAAATTTTTTTGAGGTTATGGTTGGCAAAAACAACACAGCACAAAAGCACATTAAACAATAAACAAAACACATCTACAAACAAAACACATATACAAACATGTATAACAAACCTGTAGCTTTGTTTTCCATAGTTATTTTTCTTAATTTCTTTCGCTATATTTCGATTTTTAATAAAGAAATCGTAACCAGATTTGGGGTTTAGAAATTTTTTAGAGCACTTAAGAAATGTGCTAAATTTGAACAAAATCGGTTGACTGTATCGATCTTCCAAAAAATCGATTTTTGAACAAAATTTATTGTGTTTCGTTTGTGAAGATATTTGGACCAATTTTGGTATTCGTTAGTTTTATGTAGTTCCTTAGCACTGTACTAAATTTGATCAACATCGGTTGACTATATCATATAGCTCTCATAAGACTATTGGGTCCCAAAAAACGTTTTTTATACAAAATTCGTTGTGTTTCGTTTATTTGTTAAGATATTTGAACCGATTTCGGCTTTCAGATCTTTTTAAGGTATTAAAGCACTGAGTCAAATTTGATCGAAATCGGTTGACTATATCATATAGCTCCCATAAGAACGATCGGTCAAAAAAAAAATGTTTGCTTTAAAATTCTTCTGTTTTTGGTTTTTTGTGAGGGAACCGGATCGTATTGCAAGCTAGTGGTACAGGGTATCCCAAAGTCGTCCGCGCCCAACTTTACCTACGCCATTTTTATTGTATGTGGTAGACGACACCAAAGCGAAAGGAGCAAAGATTATAGCGACATTCTTGCTGACCTCAAATCTTATTTCTATTTCAAGTGGCTCTGTGAGATGCTCAGTTTCCATAGTCCGAAGCAAAGATTTTCATTTATGTACCATCGATTTTTTATCGTTGCCACATTACTTAAAGGTAGCCTTGACAAGAAATCACTTTCGAACCTTAAGTAGGCTACGATATTTCTGTCATTCTGTAAACAAGTTAACAGTCCAAGTAAATGCTTGAGTAAACATCAAAAATAAAAGAACTTTTTGCAAAATGGATGAAAAGATGTCGAGTCAGGAAGACACCGTTGCCCTTACAGAAGATGCGCTCACCCTGGAGACACAGTCCAAGAACCATGTGGAAGTGCGTAATGAAGTTACTGTTAATGTTGTGGAAAATATAGAAAACGGGCCAAAATCGGAGAACTCGATAACCCAACCATTGAGCATGAACCCCAATGAACTATGTAATCTTAAAGACATTTTGGGCTGTTTTAGGCATGCGTTGAATGATCTGGACACAGAGAAAAACTTATACGCAAATAAAATTAAGATTGTTGTGCCAAAAAGTAAGCAAAAATTTGAAGAAACCAAACTCAAGTGTGAGATGCTGCTAAGCAAAATCCCGCAGTCCGATTTGGATTCCAAGCAAAAAGCCGAACTGAAGGAAATCGAGTCGGAAATGAAGAAACAACTTGAAGAAGTCGAGTCTAAACATGAGAGGCTGAAAAGTACAGTGGCCAAGATACTGGCCGATTTGGATTTGGGCTGATGCTAATGACGAGTAGGGGGTATGGCCCAAGCAGTTATTTAAATGGCTGAGATGTGGCGGAGTTGTTAAGTTTTTTTGTACTCATTAATTTGAGGCATTAAAATAATAATCGTAACCCCAACAAAATGTATAAGTTATGTTTTATTTTTCTTAAGTTGTCATAACATAATAAGGGGCTGTACCCAAAATACGGGACCCCTTCCACCCTACCTTAGTATATGAGAATACTCCCACAGTTGTCACTTAGTCCTAGCAATTGTAAAATAGAAAATGTAATGCCAACATTGGGACGGTGGCACCAAGATTTAAAGAGGGGGTATTTTTTGATCTAGTCGACCCAAACCTTGGCACCAAGGAAACCTTGTAAAATGTCTTGGCTAATTCGGACAAGCAGAGTGGGAATTGTGTTATTTTTTTGGGCACGAAGTCAGCTACTAAATATCCTTGGTTTTTGGGATCTGGACCACCGTATAAAGTTTGGTAGTTCTGCAGAGATATATATGTATAGCTGTACTCTGGTTTTATATACAGCTGCAGATTTTAAGATTTTGATTGATGATTAAAAAACTTTTGATTTTTGATTTCTATGCATCATTTTATTAAATTATGAAAAAAAATCTTATGTTTAATGCTAAATAAATAAATAAATAATGGAAAAAAAAGAACAACTAAACTACATAACGGCAAAAAAAAAATACAGCTAACTAACTTAAAATAAAATATTTACACTAATTGGCAAGTATCTATAAGATAAACTCAAACGAACTGCTACTTAAGAACTATGTAAGCGTCAGGATTAAGCCTTTTCCCCTCGTTTGTCAGCAGCAAATCGGGCTGCATGCTCTCTATCCCTCGTTCCGTCGCTGCTTCTAGACATAGATGGAGCTGGGCAGCGCCAGACCCACCTCAAAGTAATTGCGTGCGTCCACCTTGTAGCGCTTTAGTGGCGACTCCCGTGCAGCGGCGCTCTCTGTAGCCAACGGCAGCTGTTTGTGGCGACGTCGCCGCCGCTTTAGCGGCCGCACAGGCGTCTCCAAGCAAAAGGTATTGGAGTGGCTGGAGGCAGTAGCTGGCGCAGGCGCCGGCGTTGGAGTGGGCAGCTGCAGCAGTAAACTATGTCGCAGCTGCAGCGGCGTTGCTGGCTCTGGTGTGGCGGGCAAAGGCAGCAGCGCAAAGCTCAAGTCACTGGCCGGATCATCGCCAGGCGCATAGGAGGGTGACAGCACAGCGGCACATGTGCTTTCCAGCTGCTGCTTGACCAGCGTGCGGCGACGCAAATTGAAAGATTTACGTGATTTCTTCTTGCTGGTGCTGGCATCCGCCTTGCGCGCCGAGTCCAATATGGCATCGATCAGCTTGTCCAGCGTTTGATCACCCATATTGCCCGAATGTTGCGGTGTGGCGGCTCTGGGCGGTTGCGCTTGTTGCTGTCTTGGCGGCTCCATTACGGCCACAAAGTCCGCATCGAGTTTGCGCTGCTTGAGCGGTCTGCTGCTGGCTGCAGCTATATAACGCGGCTGCTCAATAAACGGATCCAGTGGCAGCAGACCACGCAAAGCCAAATGTTGTGCGCTGGGCAGCACATGGCTGGCACTGGGTGAATATTCCTCCTCGTAGCCGCGTGGCAATGTGGCCGCATACTGCACATGCTGCACGGACAGACGTCGTGGCGTGCCTGCACTCTGTGCCGCCTCCGGTGTTATATTGTGTATATCGCTGAGCGGTGCCAGCACAAGCGGACTGTTGCGCAACATGGGCGTGGATGTATTATAGCCCGACAGCGGTATATTCTCCTTGTTGGCTATGGTGGCGCGACGTTGGCGCCGCAGCTGACGCTGGCGCGGCACAACTGGCGGCTGTTGCGCCGTTGCTGTCCATTTGAGCATATTATTTTGGATACGTTTAAGTGCCGGTTGCACACAGAAAAAAAAAAACGTTAACGTGACTAAGTCGCGTGACTGCTCTACTCGGAACGACTGCGTCTGTGTGCTTGACTCGGCATTCGCTGACAAACTGGCCCTGTCCGGGGTAGCGTACCGCATTTTATACTAGGCGGGCCTCCCAGGCTAGGGGTTGGTAACGTTGCGCAAGCGCCGCATAACCGTAACTCGACTGCACCCTGCCGTGAGCGAACGCTCAACGTTGACAAAGCACGCACGCACGCACGAACGCTCTCGCTCTCTGCCTAGCACTTGGTCGCTCTCAGCGCTTTGCGCTCTCAACTCTACGCTCGCTCTCTTTGCCATTCCTTTGCTGCTGTGCAAGTATTTTGCTTATCAGTTGACCTACGTCATAATCAAAATTTAATTTAATTATTATAAACTAAGTTCAAATTAACGATTATCCTTCTCCAAGCGATATATATAACTTGTACACGGCTCCCCGGGAGCAACTCAAGGTACTTTTGGAGCATAAGTTGTGAATTTTTAAGTGATAAGTTTTTTCGACCATTATTATTATTGGCCGCATAAGTGTCCTGCGACCCAGGGGGATCTATTGTACCCTTTTTTTTTCGACCATAGCCAGCTCGATATTCTTAGCTCAAAACTTTGCTTAATTGCTTATTCCCTCCAAAGCTTCTCCCTAAATAGTTGCTTTGTTATATTCTTTCGACCCAAACCAACTACCGACCTAGCGCTAAGTCCCAGATCTAGATCTGTAGCCGACAAATAAAATGCATAGTGAAACCAAATGTTTGCCAAAAGTGGGATTAACTGGAGCTGAGTGTAAGCATTTCATAATTCGGTAAAGATATTTTGTGCTGAGGAACCATTTAAAAGCTGTCAGACTTGAATTTGAAGAACAATAATTTTTAAGTAGGATTACTCCACACCTAGACTGGCCCCGCCAGCTCAAAGTCGAGACCTTTATGGGAACATATTACACATAACACAACTGGAAATCTTCGCTTACAGCAGCAAGTAGAGGTCTTCCTAACCAGCTTTGGTTTCGAAGAGTATAGAAAGCAGATAGGAACGCCAAATCATAACCCCATAATGAGTAGCTATGGCAAGTTAAGAATAATAAAAAGCTTATAATTTTTGTGTTTTAGATTTAAGTTTATTAAGTAATGTAAACAATTAATAATAAAAACGTCCTATTCGAGAGAGGACAGTATGGTGTCCACTTTTTTTGCCAGCTCCTGCTCGTGTTGGTCAGCTAGTTGGTCAGTTTCCGAAATGATCTCCTTTATTTCAGCTAACATATTGGATTGCCTAATTGCTTCTGCTTCCAGCTCATCCATTTCTTTACCCAATTCCAAAATGTCATCGAGAAACTGCTTCTTCGTTTTTTGCTGCTTTTTCTCTACATTTTCGACATTTGGGGTAGCTTCATTCTTACAGTCAACCTGCATCACTGCGACATCAGCTTCAGAAGGCGCCTCCAGCTGTTCCTCCTGGTTGATAACTTCAATGATGTCCACTTTTTTCGACATTCTTTTTAAAATTTTAAAGATATACATAATTTTTATTTGTATAGTTATTTAGCTTATAGTTATTTAGCTTTAGTAAAAATTACTTGGAGTGATTGTTTAAATGATGACTTTACTGCCAAATAAATCCAAGTTTCCTTAGTTTTCAACGAAGTTTGTTGGTAGTGAAAAATGACAGAAATATCGTCGATGTACTAAGCTCAAAGCTTTGCTTAATTGGTTATTCCTTTCAAAGCTTTTTTCTAAATAGTCGTTTTTTAATCTTCATTCGACCCAAATCACTTACCAACCTAGGTGCTAGGTGCCAGATCTGAAGAGTATGTTAGACGGCAAATAAAATTCATGGCTAAACTTTCATTAGTTGTACTGAAAAAAATTACGACGAAACGAATCATAGAAATTCATGGTTAAGAGACCCAGAGTATTTTTAAGGACTCTCATTGACTTTTCACATGTTCTGAAATATTAAAGCTTAACCTTTTTTCCCTTTTCCCAAATTTAATCGGACAATTGCACTTCTCAGAAAAAAGTTCAAGGTATCAAAACAAGCTTAAGCTAACAATTCGCAAGAGTGCCCAATCTATATGCTTTCAACAAATATTTTCCAGTTTTTAAATTATAATAATAATAATACAAATTTTCCCGCTAGGTGTAGCATGGCGATCTCTATTAATAACAGTTCGACGATGAACATTAGTTAAAATAAATCCAAAGCTTGGGAAACAGAGAGCAAATGCCAATAAAATGAAAAGCTGCTGACGTCACATTGCACTTACAACGAGGCACTGAGTAAGTGTATAACCTTGCGAAACGAAACTATGGATACAGCCTTAGTCCTAGCCCGCATTGAGCATTTAGATCAATTTTTTAGAGCTGTTTTACCTTAGCAGTTACCTCAGTTCATTATCGTAATGCAACAACTTCTTGTAACGTTTTTCAAATGCCAGCCGGAAATGTAAATTTCAATTAAAATATTTTTGTGTTTTTGTTTTTTTTGTTAACCGCTAAAGAGCTGCAATTAATTGACAGGAAGTTAACCAAGTTAAGAGCTTGGGTAATTAGCGGAGTTATTGCAGCAAGTGTCAAAGCCTGTTGCTGTTACCCAGCAAAAGCCTGCGGCTAAAGCATGCCTAGAGTACCCTGGAGGTATTTTTTATGAAGGGAAACCCGAAATAAGTTAAGCGATAACGCTGCAGGAGTAGTAGGAGTTAAAAAGGAAGCAAGAAAGGAAGTTGGGAAGGAAGGAAAAGAGCAAAAACATATTTCCTTGAGGGTCAGCCAAATTAAATAACTAAGTGAGTGCCGATAGAGATCTGTACAAGCAAATGTGCGTGTGTGTGCAAGTATGTGTGTATGTGTGTGCGTGAGAAACCCGAATTGTGACAAAAAAAAAGAACCCATAGAAGAGCCCGCCAAGTGAAGTTGAGTGGAGCTGATAGTATTCCATAAATCAGTGGAGATTCTTCTTGCAGAGAAAACCTTTTAAAAGCTGGCAACGTCTTGAAATTGATGAACAATGATGTTCTGGTAACGTCACCGTAGCATGGCGTTTTTTTACATTGTAATCCTATAATGGGTTATGAAAAATTCAGAAAAAAAAAGAGATAGTTTTAATGTTTGTTGTGGGTTAAAGATTATTATTTTAATTATTATTCCGTTCCCACAAAAATAAGCAGGGCCAGCGCTAAAAATTAAATATTTTATCCACAATTTCCACTCTGCTTGTCCGAGTTAGCCAAGATATATAAAAAAGTTTCTAGATCAAAAAATATACCCCTCTTTAAATCTTGGTACCACCGTCCTAATGTTGGAATTACATTTTCTATTTTACAATTGCTAGGACTTAGGACTTCGTGACAACTATGGAGGTATTCTCATATACTAAGGTAGGGTAGAAGGGGTCCCGTATTTTAGGTACAGCCCCTTATTATGTTATGACAACTTAAGAAAAATAAAATATAGCTTATAGATTTTGTTGCTGTGGGGTTACGATTATTATTTACATGCCGGAAATTAAAGAGTAAAAAAAAACTTAGCAACTCCGCCACATCTCAGCCATTTAAATAACTGCTTGGGTCATACGCCCTAATCGTCGTTAGCATCAGCCCAAATCCAAATCGGCTAGTATCTTTGCCACTATGTTTTTCATCCTCTCATGTTTAGACTCGACTTCTTCAAGTTGTTTCTTCAGTTCCAACTCGATATCCTTCATTTCTGCTGTTTTCTTGGAATCCGAATCGCACTGCGGGGTTTTGCTTAGCAGCATCTCACACTTGAGTTTGGTTTCTTCAAATTTTTGCTTACTTTTTGACACAACAATCTTAATTTTATTTGCGTATAAGATTTTCTCTGTGTCCAGATCATTCAATGTATGCTTAAAACAACCCAAAATGTCTTTAAGATTACATAGTTCATTGGGGCTCAAGCTCAATGGTTGAGTTATTGAGTTCTTCGATTTACGCCCGATTTCTATATTTTCTACGAAATTGTCGTTAACTTCATTGCGCACTTCCGCATGGTTCTTGGACTGTGGCTCCAGGGTAAGCGCATCTTCGGTAAGTGCAACGGTGTTCTCCTGACTCGACGTTTTTTCATCCATTTTCCAAAAATTATTTTTTTAGATTTTTGCTCAAGCAATTACTTAGACTGTTAACTTGTTTACAGAATGACAGAAATATCGTAGCCTTCTGCAAGTTTAAAAGTATTTTCTTGTCAAGGCCACCTTCAAATAATGTGGCAACGCTAAAAACTAAGTACATAAATAAAAATTCTTTCCTTCGCACTATGAAAACTGAGCATCTCAGAGAGCCACTGGAAGTAGAAATAGGACCTAAGGTCAGCAATAATGTCGCTATAATCTTTGCTCCTTTCGCTTTGGTGACGTCTACCACATACAATAAAAATGGCGTACGTAAAGTCGGGCGGGGACGACTTCGGGATACCCTATACCACTAGCTTCCAATAAAATCCGATTCCTTCACAAAAAACCAAAAACAGAAGAATTTTAAAGCAAACATTTTTTTTTGACCTATCGTTCTTATGGGAGCTATATGATATAGTCAACCGATTTCGATCAAATTTGACACAGTGCTTTAATACCTTGAAAAGATCTGAATACCGAATTTGGTTCAAATATCTTAACAAGCAAACGAAACAAATGAAACAAACGAAACAACGAATTTTGTATAAAAAATTTTTTTTGGACCAAATGGTCTTATGATAGCTATATGATATAGTCAATCGATTTTGATCAAATTTAGTACAGTGCTAAGGAACTACATAAAACTAAAGAATACCAAATTTGGTCCCAATATCTGAACAAACGAAACACAACAAATTTCGTTCAAAAATCGATTTTTTGGAAGATCGTCCCTATGGGAGCTATATGACATGGTCAACCGAGCTCTACAAAATTTCCAAACGTCAAATCTGGTTAGGATATTTTTATTAAAAATTATTATTTATTATTTTGGCCGATCGGTCGTATGGGAGCTACATATATGATATAGTCAACCGGTTTTGATTAAATTAAGTACAGTGGTTGGGAACTATAAAAAACTCATAGTTTTTTTTTTCGAGGTCGTCTCAAACACCCCTATGGGAGCTATATAATTTAACCGTGATATCAAAAAAATTAAATAAACTTGTCTCCTATGAAATAATATGGGATCTAATGTGAAAGTTTGATTGCGGAATTTGGTTCAAATATCTTTACAAATAAACGAAATAACGAATTTTGTATAAAAAACGTTTTTTTTGGAACAAATGGTCTTATGGGAGCTATATGATATAGTCTTCCGATTTTAATCAAATTTAGTACAGTGCTAAGGAACTATAAAAAAATTACAACTGCCAAATTCAATTCCAATATCTCCACAAACAAGCGAAACAATAAATTTTGTTCAAAATCGCTTTTTTTTGAAGATCGGCCCTATAGGAGCTATATGATATAGTCAACCGATTTTGATTAAATTGGGTACAGGGCTTGGGAACTATAAAAAGTTACACTTTTGGTTGCGTTATTTTCATGAACAAACGAATTATCCATCACACTTTAGGTAACTTTGGAAGGTCTCCGACAAATCCTTATATGTGTTACAAACATTTTCGGCTTGCACAAACTTAATATACCCTTTGTACCATACGGTACAGGGTATAAAAAGACGAACTGCATAAGCTGTACGGCGACGTAGATATAGTTCTACAGATACATATCCAGCGACCCCGGTAACTCGTTCGAATGCATGAAGGAGCTCCAGCAAGTAATCTACTCAAGGCTCTAGCTGTGGGTTGGATCCTGGCTTCGTTCGCAGCACCAAGTAGGGGGCCTACTAATTTGGTAGCCAAGAGTCTAGAAAGCATGCGCAAAGCAAATAAGAACTTCAGGTCGTAACCCTATAATGGATTATAACCATTTAAGTAAAAGACAGTTTTAATTTTGTTTTTGCCGATTAACGATAAAATATAATTAAAAACTTCGCTTCATCGTCACATCTCAATTTACTTTTTTAATAACGCCTCCAATTCGGACCGCTGTTTTGCCTCTTTACGCACCAGGATATAATAGTCGGTGTTGATTTTTTTAAGGGTTGCCTTTATTTGAGACTGGACCTTCTTCAATCTTGCGATTTCTTCTGCCTCCTTTACGGACAGCTGATAATTTTGGACATTACTTAGGCGTTCCAAATACTTCAACTTCTTTTCTTCCAAATTTTTCTTTACATCGGAATGGGCCTTCTTAATTTTTGTACCCACATTGTTAGTACGGACAATGTTATCCTCCTTCGACAAGTATTTACCCATTCTATAAATTTAATTTTTATATTGATTTTTGTTCAAGTTTGTAAAACTTACTTTGACTGTCTGCTTCTCTGTATAATTTGATTTTATTGACTAAAAACTCCGAAGCTTGAAGTTAGAAAGAAATGACAGAACTATCATCGCCTACTGGAAGTTCGAAAGAATTTTGTTGCCAAGGTTACAATAATAATATCTTCAAATATCGTGATTACCGAAAGAAGCAATTTTCGGAACTTTTGATCAAGTTTTCGTATTCAAAAACTCTTTTCGGTATGCGAAAGATTTTTAAATAAAATAGTGCTATTTGAGCTAAGGTTCTTTATCTACCTGCTCAATAATTTTTGGCACCCTCTAGCTTATGTGACTCCGTGGTTGTTACAGGGTGTACAAAAAGTTAACTGCCCGCATTCTTTTATTGTAGTAAAGTGAACGAGTTACTTAATGATCATTAACAGATTACTTTGTACACAGACACATTACATTTTGGGTAATTGTAAGCAGAGATGTATGCAAAACGCAAACAAAGGCGCTACACTTTTTTTTTATGTTCATTATTGTTACATATGTACTTAGGTATGTGCGTGTGTGTGTGTGTGTGTGTGTATTTACTTTCTATATCGTATTTAAATGCCGCATGGCAAATCAAATGTCGATAAATTTCGCATACAATGCAAAAAAAAAACACATTAATCAAACCAAATACACAACACATGCACATAATGATACAAACACACACATACATATGTTCATATACATACATAAAGAGTACCTAAAAAAAGGGCTGCATGCACTCGCTATGCAAAAAGGATCTGTTTGGTCAGAAAGCGGCAGCGCACAGTGGCGCATATTGGAATTCTTCGAAAGAGGATATTTATATGATTATTTATATTACGAATTTTTAAAACAAATTAGGCAAATTTACTAATTTATCGCAAATATAAAAGGTATTCACAAAAAAAATTGTTTTGCGCAGTACGCAAAAACGAATTCGAATGAAATGGTCCTATTTGGTTTTTGGAATAAAGTCTTTTTTTTATGGAAGTGTCTATTTTTATTAAGTGTTTTCCTTGATTCTTATAAATAAGAAGCTAGTTAACGAAATCTGATAATTATAACAAGATAATCAGCAGTGCTCCGGGAACCGAATCGAAATATATTATTCGGATTCGTTTTGAAACCGAAAGTTTTATTGCTCCCATTTCCACCAAACCGAATTTTTTAATGTGCCTTGAAACCGAATGATTTGTTGCAAGTGAAATTAAAACGAATCGCCAAAATAGGATTAAAAAATCACGCATTTATATTGAAACTAGTGAGCCCGGCGGACGTTGTCCTGCCCAAACATTTTGAATACTCTTAAAGTGAATAAACATCGCAAGATTCTCAGTTAGCTTACTGGCAAAAAAAAAAATTCGATTTTCAGATTAGTTTGCAGCTCGATTCAAACTTGCACCATTTTAAGTCGAATGTCGCGCTTCACGGGTCTGTCTTAGCCGAATTCTTTCACGTTCATTGCGATTTTCACGTTTCTGGGCAGTACAATTAGATAGATAATTCATTTGATTCGTTGCATTTCTCCCTTGATCGATTAGGAGACGGTATTCCCAATTGTCCTAATGCTTTATTAGCCATCGCCAAGCATAGATCTTCAATATGAATTAAAGCTTCGTTATAAACTTCTGACGTAAATTCCATCACTGGATTACGTTTTTCTTGAAGTAATCGAAACAAAATATCCTCTGATAAATAATCTTGATATTTTATCCACAATTCAGGTGGATTTGATGGAAAAAATGTTGCCAAAATAATCGCAAATAGAACTCGTATTTGATATGGATGCGCAATATTAGCAGCATCTGCTAAAGTTTGATACCAGTGCAAATCATTTCCAACAAATTCAATTTTTGACATGCTTCTCGATACGTGGATTAACAACAAAAGCGGGGTTGACTGGAGCTGAGTGTAAGTATTTCCTAATTCGGTAAATATTTTTTGCGCCGAGGAACCATTTAAAAGCTGTCAGCCTTGAATTTGCAGCACAATAATTTTTAAGTAGGATTACTCCACACCTAGACTGCCCCACCAGCTCCAGGTCGAGACCTTTTTGGGGACTTATTACACATAACACAACTGGAAATCTTCACTAACAGCACCAAGTAGAGGTCTTCCTAACCAGCTTTGGTTTCGAAGAGTATAGAAAGCAGATAGGAACGCCAGGTTATATCTCTATAATTGATTCTTATGACCAGTTAAAAAAAAATATAAAGCTTATAATTTTTGTCTTGTATATACCTATAAGTTTATTAAATAACGTAAAAAATTAACAACTGTCTATCCGCCGCGCGAGGGCAATATGGCATGCTCTTCTTCATCATCAAAAATCGCCTCCAATTCGGATTGCATGTTGGCCATATCGCTTTGCAACTTCTTCATACGGAGGTCTAGTTTTTCAAAGTGTTGCTCATATTCTAGCTTGATCTTCTGAATTTCTATTAATTTATTATCGAACCATGTTTTTTCGGCAGCTATCGCTTCCAATATTGTATGAAAGTCATCAAGATTCGACTCAGCAGTTATTGACTTCTGCGAAATTTGCTTGTTTTCCAAATCTGGGACATTATTGGTAGCCTCATTGTTAAGTACTCCCGGATCCAACAAACCGCAGTCAACATGCATAAGCTGTTCCTCTTGGTTGATGAGTGGAATAATATCCACTTTATCCGACATATTTTCTTATTTAAAAAATTTGAAGTTGTTCAAGCTAGTAAAAAATTTTTAATGTTATTCAATGATTTTACTTTACTAGCAAATAAGTCCAAGTTTGCTTAGTTTTCAACAAAGTTTGTAGGTACAAAGAATTTATAGAAATATCGCCGATGTAGTAAGTTCAAAACTTTGATTAATTGGTTATTCCTTCCAAAGATTTTCACTAAATAGTTGTTTTTTAAATCTTAATTCAACCCATACCACTTACCAACCTTGTCGCTAGGTGGCACATCTGGAGAGGATGCTCGACGACTCAATAGTTATAATGACTTTTTTTTACATTACACAATGTGTTCCAAAAATATCAGGCACACAATGGTAACTTTTTGTAGACTGCAAAGTGACTGGAAATATAAATTACAGCTTCTTTGGAAATGTTTTCCGGCTGCTATCCTTGAGACCAAAGTGTTGCTATAATCTTTGGACTTTTTCGCTTTGGCGATATGAACCACATACGATAAAAAGATGAACATAGTTAAATGGATACAATCGTATACATGAAGGAGCTCCATCGAGTAAGTTATTCAAGGCGCTAGCTGTGAGGTAGATCGTCCCTTCGTTGGGCTTACTAGCTAAATTTGATATCAAAGAGTGTCGAAACCATTCGCAAAGCAGATAGGGGCGCCAGGTCGTAACCGTTTTCTACGGATCTCTAAAGGAATTTCCCATTGGTGTAATATGGCGTTTCAGGACATTTTTTTCTTGTAATGAATATGTTGTCTAATAAGATTTATAATATGCCAATCAATTCTGCTTATCTTGGTAGAGTCATTTAGTACCTTATTTGATATAAATTTCATATAATTTATTTTAGGGTCACTGAAGCACATAGTAAAAGGTCTCAAGAAGCATCTTTCAAATGCTCTAATGCGTTCCATGTAAGACGGCAAGATACTAAACCAGATTGGGCAGCCATATTATAGATATGTATATATAATAGAACGAACTAGCGTTTTATACATAATTATTTAAATTTTTTTTTTCATTATGAATATTGAATAAAGTAGCATTTTGCTTGGGAAGAAAGATTTTTTGGCTTTGGCGAGTTGGGTTTTTATATGCTCATTAAAAATTTTACGCGTATCCAAAAAATCATTTCGTTGATTTGACCGATTTTTCATATTTATGGCATAGTCAACCGATTTTGATTGAATTTGGTTAATAGCTTGGGTATTTTAAAAGACTTCTGAATTGCAAATTTGGTTACGATATCTTAAGAAACAAACGAAATACAGCTAATTTTGTATACAACAAGTTTTTTTTTTGCCGATTGGACTCCTATTGGAGTTAAATGGTGTAACCCCGATATCAAAAAAGTAAAATAAACTTGTCTCCTATGGAATAATATGGGATCTTATGTGAAAGTTTGGTTACTCTAGCTCTAACTATCTCTGAGATCTAGGCGTTCATATGGACAGACGGATGGACAGACAGACGGACATGGTTATATCGACTTCTCTAGTCACCCTGATCATATTTTAAGTAACTTTGGTGTGTCTTCGACGACTGCTTCTATATGTTACATACATTTTCAGCTTGCACAAACTTAACATACCCTTTGTACCATACGTTACAGGGTATAAGATCTGCCGTTTTCTATTTCGTTAAATTAGAGATCTAAAATAGTACAAAATTATAGATTTTTCTGGCTTCAATAAACGATGATCCATAATATGCATTTCTTTTTGTGAAATGAATATTCTTTACTGTATTATTTCCTTTTTTCTTATCTTATGAACTATTTAAATAAAAAAAAATATACAAAATTTTAATTTTAATGAAACACCTAGCTCCCACGTAAAAACTTTTATTTTATTATAAACTGATATTTCTTTAGTTCGATTTTGAAACGGATAACCAATCCCCTACTTTTATATGGATACTGTATCTTATTTTACGCGTATTTTCTTAGAACGTATCTATAACAGAATTAGGGGTACAAAAAATTATCAAGGGGATGCTCCCCGGAATTTTGACCAAAAAATGCGTTTTTTTTTGCAAAACTAGGGGGCACCAACCCCCACCCCTCCATTGCCGCAAGCGGCTTAGGGGGCCCACTTGAAATTAATTTACTTTTTTATTCTTCTCTTACCTCTTCTTTGATGCTTTTCACATCTGTTCTCGCTTGCGCTCTTTCATTTCCTCTTCAGTCAAATTCAACTTCTTTCCACCCATTTCGCTAAACTCCTTACTTTATAAAAAAAATGAGAAAAAATATCATGAAAAACAAATATCTTCTGCTATACACAACATGTTTTTTTTTATATAATAAAAGGGAAATGTAAAAAGATTTTCCAATATGACGAATATTTTTCGAATGGCATCGTCTCGAACACACCTGTATCATTCGCGCTACGGATTTTTTAAAAAAGCTTAAAAGCGTTTATCTCGGAACTATGTTTTCCAATCTAGCAACAACCCTCAGGCCTGATCTATCGATTCTCCATCTAAAGACTGTTTGAAAGTGTATAATTTTGTGTACGGCATGAAATAAGAATATGTATACAAATTTAATTATTTATATATTTTAAAAGTGGTTTAAAATAAAAAAAAATACCAAATAATTTAACTTCATAATGTTTCCTTGATGGTGTAAGTCACTGATAAAGTTATGCAGTTAATTTTGAAAGTGGTATAAGTCATTTCAACCTTTCAAAACCATATTTCCTTTTAGAAATGGTTATAAATTTCATAATCATAATAAATACTTGTTTTTTGACACTACTTTACTGTCGAAAAATCATATTCCATAAAACAAAAATATTTTTTAATTCTTTAAAATGCAAAACTATAAATATCTCAAAACAAGGAAAATATGACCCTTTTTCCACTTTCAAAATCAAGGGCTCAATTAAAATGTTCATTATTTAATGAATTTTGCGTAAATAGTACCATTCTAGTTCTAGCAGTAGAAAATTTCATTTTCTTAAAGTAATGACAAGAATTTTGAGTTTTAATCCAGTGCAAGAGATGGCAGAATTGCAGTTCGGAAACCATATTTCGCGGGCAGAGGCCCTTTTGTAGCCTAAATTTTAATTTTTCCTTTTCCTTTTTTTGCTTTTTTCAATTAAATAATAATATTAAACGAATATAATCATCAAAATTGGAAGTTCGTAGACCTTTTCATTGTCCTACAAAAAAAATACAAACTTTGCCTTATTTTTGAGCAAACCCAGGGAAGCGTTCCCTTAACTAAAAACCAGTAATAAAAAAAAGCTCCTTTACTTGCTTTTACTTTTAAGCGCCCCAACTAAATATTCAAAAATTTCAAATTCAATTAATAATTTGTGCTTCCGACCACTGTGCGGCAGCAGCAGCGGCGGCGGCGGCGCCGGCGCACGAATGCCGAACAAAGCGCATAAAGTGATAAACGAGCTAAATGCAGAAAAGCTCAAAGTTTATGCCTCAAAGTGCTGAAGCATTAGCCACAGACCATTGAGCATGCAAATCCCGCAAACCCGAAAACCCAACAAAGGAAAACACAAAGAGTGAAAGTCAAGTGGGTCCTTTTAGTCACACTCTCAGACCCTTTGCGCTCTCTTTTTTTGTGCCACTCTCTCACGCTGTCTCACTCCAACTCTCTTTTTTAACAAACGTGCTTTCACTGGCTTAACCAAAGTGCAATTTGCATAGAAAGAGAGAGAGAGAGAGGGTCAATGCAACGAGCAGAGCAAAACCAGACTGTGGTCCTTGCGTTCGTCCTTGCGTCCGGCTGAGCCTCGTTAATTAAGCGTAAAATGATTGCAACGTAAATGAAAATTGATTTTGGGTATTTTTATGTTTTTTAAACCGCACAAAATGCACGGCTTATGTTAATTCCTTCCTTTTTTTTCGTCCTTGAGGCCTCTGCAAATTAAGATGACGTCGTCAGGCGCACAAAGCAAGCAGGGAGAGAGCACGAGTGTGGAGAGTGATCGAGTGCAGTTTTGTGCTGCTGACACGCCTAGTTAGAAAAGATGTTTAAGTGAAATTAATCAACACGCAGCCTGAGAGAGCGCGCAACCTCAGTTTCGGCAGCTCTTTCACAAAAAAAAAAAAAACCATTTAATCCTTTTGTGCGGCTATGTAAACAGGCGCAGAACACAAAGCTAAAGCAGAGCCTAAGAAAATACGCGAAACCCTTTTTTATTATATTTATTTATTTCTTTCTTTTCTTTTGCTACTCGCCAAAAAACACACATTTTTTGCGCAAAAAAGGAAGAAAAGATAAAAAGAGTTGAAAATTTGAGAAATTATTCGATACGCCTGGCACAGGACATGCAATTAATTTCGCTTAGATCTTTGTTTGCCAAGCCAAACCGTAAAAGTAAAGAAAGCGAACTAAAGCAAACAATAAGTAACTTATGCCACAAAATCGCGGGTAGTTCGAGCCGAAGGGGTTGCGTTAGACTATTTGAGGAAAATGTGAAAATTTTTTCCTCTTAATCTTTATTGCGAATTTGAGCTGGGAGAGAACTAGGCTAGGGAGAGAACTCTTATAGACATCCGTCTTATCTGCGGATTATGTGTGTTGATTGAAACAGGGAGTAAGTTCCACTTTCGGATAGCACTATGGCCGTATCCACGTCCGTTAAGAGGGGCAAAAGGGGGTATGCCATACGGACTGGAGTTTTCTCAGGGGCCTGGTGTTATGACTGTCGTGAATCAAGACTAAAGGCTTCAGTACATTTTCCCCACGGGTCCGGAACTAAAGCAAACAATAAGTAACTTATGCCACAAAATCGCTGTTAGTTCGAACTGAAGGGTTATTGCGAACTTGAGACGCTGTGGCTAGGGAGAGAACTCTTATGGATTTCTTATCTGCAAATTATTTATGTTGATTGAAACAAAGAGTAAGCTCAATTTTCGGGTAGCACTATGGTCCCGATGAGAGGGAGGAAAGGGGGGATGCCATCCGAATAATATATGTAATAGAAAGAATGTGGCGTAACAGACCGCATAAAGTATATATACAGGAAGGCCCGTCGAGAGAAGCGGGAAATGGAAGAGGCTCCCATTGGGCCCATAGTTTTCTCTGGGATCCTGTGTATAATTACTATCATAATTTAAGGTGTAATAGAGGGTCCAGTACATTTGCTCCCCCGGGCACGGATCTACTCTCTACGGCCCTGGCCCTATCAAGCGTCAAAAGTTCAGATCGGGTTAGCTCAGGCTGTTCCTCAGTGCCAAATTAAGCCTTGAGACAAAAGGAACAAAGTCTGCTCCACAAAACTAAAGCGCCTCGAGCGGCTGTCATCTTATTATTAATATTTCTCCGTGTTGTAAGCTTTCTAACAAAACTACCATGACAAAGATATTTCCATCCTATCCGATAGTCAAGCAGCAATAAAGGCATTAAGCAAAGCCAAGATTAAGGCTGGTCAAAGAAGCGAGAAGGTCAATGGACAAATTAGGATCTAGAAATAAGCTCACGATTAGATGGGTCTCAGAACATAAGAGCATTCCTGGAAATGAGCTGGCAGATAAACTTACAAGGACCGGTGCAGCAACACCGCTAGTCGGCTCTGAACTACACTGTGGGATTGGATACCACATGGTACGGGTCCTACCGAGAATAGAGGAGAATAACAAACGACTGCTTCACTGAACACAGATACCAGGTCTTAAACAGTCAAAAACTCTCCTCTCCCACTACAACCGTAAGAGATTCAACGACATGGTAACTTGTGGAAAGAACACCGTGAGAATCCTGACGGGCCTTCTGACGGGACATTGTAGGCCACTTAAACAAAATTTGCATAGTGGACTATGTCGCTTCTGTAGCAAGGAGGAAGAAACTTCTTCCCATGTATTATGTGAATTTTTGTCACTCGCCGGTTAAAGAAACAAGCTCTTGGGCATGTATGTTCTCCCACCGCAGATCGTTTTTACCATAAGTCCAAACAAAATATTGCAATACATGCAGGCCTTCGGACTTTTGAGAGAGCTCTGAGCCATGAAGCGGGTACAATAGATCCACCTGTGTCGCAGTACATTTCTACACCCAATAATAATAAGCTTTCTAACAATTGGAACTGTCAACTCTTGTTAATGTTTGGCAACTTAATTTTTTTGCTATTAAAAATAGTCTTGACATCTCTAAAATTTATTTATCTAGTTCCTCCTTAAAATCCTCATAATTTCTCAGTTTTACGACTGCTTTGATTATATATATAAATTATTTCTTTTAACTTATGTTGGAGCGTAGAGCCAGGACTGCTTGGATTGGAAGCTTCATATTTCTTAAGCTCATTTTTTAGCTCTTTGGGAATTCATTTGAGCTAGCTATGTTAGTTTCAGAGGAACTCACAGCTCATTTTACAAATAGAGGCACAATTTATCTATCTGAATCCGTTTGAAACCCAAACAAAAAAGTTTATGAGGAACAGCTTTAACGATTATTTTTCACGTTTTTCCGAATATCATAGAAAAATTCCAACCACAAGACTGCTTCTTATATGCAATTATTACAGCGCGCCTTATTTTGAGCACTTCAACTGCTTAAGGTCTCTAAAACACACCGGTAGCAACTACTACTAGGAACTAGGCATCTTGAGAATACCATAAGAGGTTGACTCATTGTGTGTGTGTCTATGTGGACCAAAGGGACATCCCAAATGTCGTCGCTTCCAAGTGCCAAACAGTGAGTTGGCAAAATGATTAGAAACAACAGAGGCACAGAGGACAGGATCCAACAAATGTCATGTTTATGCTCATAACTTTCCAACTCAAAAGTCGAACAACTGTCAACTGTCAAATAGTAGGAACCTAAGAAAAAAGCAAAAACTCTATAATATAGAGTGAACGCTGGGATTGACTATGACCCTGAAAAGGCAAAAAGAAAAAAACTGGAACTTGGCAAAATAGAGCAGCATGCCAAAATATATTGCAGCAGAAAGAGGACGAAAATGAGGACGAGAACGAGAAGGACCAAGAACAAGACAAGACAATGGCTGACGTAATGAAGAGCACACACGCAGCGAAGGCAGACGGAAGATGGGAGATCCAACAAGAGGAAGTAAATTACAACAATGCACAAAACTAAACTAAAGTAAAGGAAAGGAAAGGATGCGCCGGCGCAACGCTGCGGCTGACTGACTGACATATCGCAGGGGTAAGAAAATGGCACAAGATCATGATCATGTTGATGGGAAGTACGAAGACGAGCCAGAAATTATGGCAAATAATTTAGAGCAAAAATTGTCGGGCAAATACAATTGATAAGCAGCACCTTAGTTGAGTGCAAGGGCAACCCAAACCAGTCAGTCAGTCAGGCAACCCACCCAGGACCGAGCAGCGAGGGACAGACAAGAACGGACGAGAACCTAGTTCGTAGTCTGTCGCTTTGTCGGTTTGTACGTTTATCATTTGTTCTGCCCACAAAGCAACTTCCTCTACTCTTAATTCCCAATCCTCAATACCCAGCATTGCAATCTTCCTGCGTTCGTATGTTTTCAGTGCCTTGCCTTTGCCATAAATTTGCAACAATTAAATAAAGTTAATTAAAATTTATGTGCGACAGTTTTGCACTTCTGCATTTGCTGCCAGATTTCAGGTTCCAGAAAAAAAAAGGTTGACAATTGGCAAAAAACTGTGTGTTGACCGTAGCTAGAGCGCTCTTATCTCGGGTTGACGCCCAAACCTAGCCTCGTCTAATTGTTGGGTGTGGCTGTAGGTTTTGTTTTACTTGCAACACTTCAAGTGGCAATAAACTTATTCACATGACTTGAGTTTACAATTTTTAACAGCCTGAAGCTAGCCCAGTTACAGCTTAAGATCTAGAGATTTTAAAAGATGTTCCAGGGTTGGTTTTTTTGGTTTGATCAAATTTTTAACAAGAATATGTTAAGCTCTGAAGTAATCTCTACGCTTTGGGTAGGTGTTTATAAGAACCAGTTGCAAGACGTATAGACTCTAACAAAGTTTGTTAGCAGTTCTTCCATTTCTTTAGACTGCTCATGGAACTTCTTTGTACGGTTACTCCCAAGAAGCTTATAATTTGTATTCCTTTATACATTGGGAGCGGGTTAGCTTTTACGGTTGGTACTGAATCAGTGGGACGGAGAGGTTATTAAGGCATCCTGTCATTCCTTTCTGAATTCTTTCTTATAGCGAGTCACTTCTTACAAGATCAGTAGCCCGCTTTAAGCCGCACCTGACCTGACAAACTGACGCTTAAATTAAATTTGTGGATTACTCTTTGCTTCAGTATTCAATCCCGACGGCTTGGGCGGACCTATTGGGACTGTACGTACTCAGTCCCCTCACCACGACAAGGTGTCAATCCCCGAGTGATAAAATAAGCTTACCTACAAACAAGCGACTCATCAAAAAGACTTCAATATAAAAATACTATCGCATCTTTTTGTAAGATTTTTTCTCTATAGCTCTTATAGTCTCAGATATCCTAATGTTCATACGGACACTCAAAGAGGTAGACATGAGTATATACAAGGCTGTAGAGAGAAAGTCCGGGGTGTGTGCAAAAATGTACAGATGCCTTTAATGCACCTTTACCTTGAATCATTGTGTCCTGTAAGTACGAATGCTATTACACCGGGCCCCTGAGAAAGCTCCGTAAATCACCTCCCCTTTCTTCACGTGCTTACGGTAGGGGTTTTAGTGTCCGGGTTGACAATCTTTTGCAAGCTCTGATATATACATATGTACACACTTTAAAGCAAAGAACCCGCCCTAAGACTAAATCCCAAAACCGCACCTTGCTGGGTGTGACATATTATATGTTTAATTCGAGCATACGAGACTTTAAATTACTCTGTAACCAATTCCGCTTTGGTTAAGCTGACTGCTTCGATACTCCACTTCGTTGCCGATATCTTTCGATCTTCAATATCTAATCTAAGAGATTGTTAATAAGTAAACAAAGGTACATAATAAAACTAGTGATAGGCCAAATGACGTAAGCTGCTCTACTATAACAAAAAAAATGAACCAACTAGCACTGCTATGCCATCAGACACGCCTTTTAAAAAGGACTCCAAGCTATCAGTTCCTCTAGGCCATAAGACGCAGCGCACTGGAATACCTTTCAGCAAGCAGGGCGCTAGTTGAAAGACCAAGTACCACTTAAGGAAGATCCTCGAAAGCTGATTTAAAATCTCTAGGGTTAAGCTGAAACGAATTGAGAAAGATAGGCCAAAACCATTTCAATGAAAGAAGGCAATTAAAGACGGAGCGTAAGGTGTCAGGAGATAAAGGAAATCATATATATAGGACGTATCTATTAACAAAACTGAAATGCTTTCGCTTTCCTAGATGCAAGCTCTCTGCTCTTCTAGACCCCCATTATGAAGCAACTACTAACAAAACTTGAAGCGCTTAGCTCCTAACTTAGCTCTTTACTAGTGAAATATTTCCTTGCGGGCATTTCTGCATTGTGTTCGCCTTCACCAACTGCTAACACCAAGGGCTGACAGAGCTTGAGCCACTTGGTGCTGCCATAACAGCCTTTGTCTTCCCCTTCTCCGCTGACAGCCAACTAACGCATCGAACACCTTAAAAGCTCAAGTTTCCGTAACCCAGCCAGCAAAGTCACTACGTCAATATCGCCATATATTTCATACAGCTTATCATTCATTCGAGCACAATAATTAGCATAGCTCTTCTTGTTTGCGAAAAAACAAACTGATCACTTTATACACACCCTTCGAAGGGTGATCCCTAAGCTTTTGTAAACTTCCATAATAGACACCTTAATAGCACTCACTCATTCAACAAGCGCTCATTCTCTTTGAAGCCCAAGTATCTCATATTCGCATACAATTTTCACATAAAGTAAATTTAGAGCTCTTCGAGTCTTCGAACAGACAAATCACTTGTATATGGTCCCTTAGTTTTTATCAACTTCCATAATAGACACCCCCTTATAGCACTCCAAATTCAGCAGAAGCTCATTCTCTCTCAAGCAAATATACTTTATCCTAACTTATTCCCACATAATCTAATTTTTGATCATCTGATTTACATGGCATTGCTTTGGCGCCTAGAGTTTTATGTTTATATGCTCTGGTTCTCTCTCTCCCCCTCTGTCCGGCTCTTAAACGCAGCTCTTGAGCCCAACAATGGGATTCAACTTCACGCTGACGTTTTGATGCGTTTTTGTCAGTTTTCGCCGAACCGTTGCTAAAACGCCGCCAATGGAACTCCGCCGATGCCCTAGATTTATTAGCTCTTGCACGTTCCACGCTGTGCCGTAAGAAGCGTGAAAGTGCCGACCAGCCGGCATAACAATAGATCAGCAGCTCAGGACCTAAGTCTCGTAACTGGCCACACTCAACTCGGACATTGGATAAGCCAATTTCCTTGCGAAATTTATCAAGCTGGCCGAGCATGTCACTAAATAAGAGCAAAATGGGTACAGCAGGAGCAGCCGCAGCAGCAGCAGTAGTCCTCGGTATGCACACCGAGTGGTGGCGAGATTGTGGTGCCTTTCGGTGGCTGCAGCAGCTGCCTTGCCAAGAACAAACGAACGTTGCGGCTATTATCCTTTTCTTTTTTGCTTGAACATCTTGCGTAGAGTTTTGCATGCAACTTGCCAATGAATGACCCAAGAATCAGGACAGTCGGTCGATCGGTGAATGCCGAGTGCATTTCTTTTGGGTCTTTCTTTTATTTGGCGTGCACTGCAAGAAAATGGCAACGATGATGATGATAAACAAATTTGAAGCGGAATATAAGAGTGCTTGCGAGTAAGGAATTTTTTTTAGTATTCTACTTTTCCAATGCAGAGTGAGGAGAAGCTGGGAATATTGCTAACCAGATAACCAGATTTAAGTTCAGAAGCTTCAAGCTCATTTCATCATTACGCTTACTCCCTAGCTCTTAAAGTCTTTGAAATGCTCATACAGACGGACGAGCATGGCTAAATCGCTACGCGAGCTTATAATAAACTGGCTGGAAGGGATTTCTTTTACGAACATAATGATCTTAAGATCTTCGAAATCAGATAGGAACCGTATACGTATATTATGGAACCATTATATAACTTATATCAGCGTAAAGAGCATCAATACCTTTGGATCGAAACTGTTTAAAACTTGTTTTTCGAAAAAATCTCGAAAACATTACTTAGGAAAAAAAATGATGTAATTTTTGCGATTCTCAGCCCAAAGGTGGTGACGTCAAAAAGTTGCAGCTGTGTAGGTCACTCTGAAAATTAAATCTGATAGAAATTGGAAAATTTGATAAAGACTCAGATAAAGCAATTTCAAGCAACACTGACAAGCTGGGATTTTTGGAACATCGGATGCATAAAAAGAAAGCGTAAAAACAGTAACCAGGGTCTGACCGTCGATTCTATACATTGTCGTAACCAGGGGGTTAGTATTGGGGATTCCAAGCCCTTCCGAAAGCAGAGGTCTTATTAATTAGTTGGTATGCTATACGATCCACAGCAAAATTTGTATTGTGGCTGTGTTTCCTGCATGTAAGCTGAGTTCCTTAATGTGCATCTGTTCGCTGTTAGCTTCTAAGTCGCTTATCCTAATTTGACAAATCAGGTATCGTTGGAAGCGTCTTGATTGTCCGCTGGTTATAAGGTATATTTGCATTTTTTAGTGTGGCTGTGTTTGCTAAATAAAAACTTAGTTAGATGATGTGCATCTGTTCGCTGTTAACTTCTATATCGCTTGTCCTAATTTGACAAATGAAGTATCGTTGGAAGCGTGGTGTTCGTCCACTGGTTATAAGATAGCATCAAGAGGCACATAAAGTCATGAATAATCCAAACATTTTTTTTTGCAATGTTTGCATTTAATTTTTAACGCCGTGATATGTGCTACAAATAAGAAACTCTCTATTAACTCAAGACTCCGCCGTTCGAATTCGTCTATAACCTGCAGGTCCCTGTTCTCTTCGGGTAGTTACTAATAGAGATCCCCATGCTCCGACCAGGGACGACTGAGTCGAGGGAAATTATGATGTGCTACAAATGAAGATCGCTACTAATTACAATATCACAGTTCCACATTGGACTTCGAAAAAGGTTTTTGCGTATAGTCACCTACAAAAAACTGACCTATTTTCGTTCAGTGTAGTCCCAGCAGAGATTAGCCTTGGCCGTTTGGCAAATTTTTGTTGTTGTCTGCGTTTTGTTTGGTTTGTGCTGCTGTGCAACAACTACAACAACACATACATAATGCAGCACGAGTTCATGAAAAACTAATTATCCTGACAGTCGGTCGGTTGGTACGTTCTGGAACTTGGTCGGTCCGACGGTCTGTTGTTTGGTACGTCACTCAGTCAGCTATGACCCTGAGAAAGTTGTCGGAGCATATATAAACTTAACCGCAATCATTACACACGCAACTCCCACAAGAGAAGCAAATGGCTCAAGGCAGATCCTGCGGGACGAGTTTACTCCAAGACTTGGGCTAATTGTCGGAAGTGCAACTGCTGCGCTTGGCTGCGCTTCTTGAGACGTTGCAAGTTAATTGCCGCATTTAGTGTCGCGATAAGGCGGTAACGATAAGAATGCAAGTTTGGGGCGTGGCCGCTGCCCACTGATGACTGACACAGCTGTCAGAAAGGTTGGTTTGCTGAGACATGCATTTTCTTGTTCCTTTTATTTTTTTGTGTTACTTTTTAAGCGACTTAGTTGAGATTTACATTGTCCTGGCGTTTTTGTTATTGTTTGTCAGTTAAACCCTTTTGCCCCATGACATGTGTGCTGAAGAGCGGCTTGTGGCCAAGGTTAGGAATTAGGCCAGGTCAACCCCATAACACATACTACATGTGCTTACTCCTTTCTCATAATTGAGCTGTCTACGGCTTGGCTGGTCTGGTCTATTGTTGCATCTTTTCGTGTCTTGTGTCAAAATATTTGACGCAACCGTAACACGCTGCCGCATGATAATTTTTCTCGCCTCTGTCAGTTGTTTTCGGATATTTGTAAATCCATAAAATATGATTGGCCCGGGCGGGACATGTCGTCATTAAGAAACATGCCATAATGCGTAATCCTTTTTAGCTGTCTAACAAATATTTTCCTAGACCATGTCAAAATAGCGCGCAGCTCGCTCGTCCTGTTCTCAGCTAATACTTTTCCTATACACTTTTCCTTTCCTTTTTTTTTTGCCTTTTGGTGATTTTTCAAATTTTTTATGCAAATTTTGTTGTCAGGGGTAACACTCCTCAGGCAGAGACCGACCGTATACAGCCTGTCCTGACACTAAGACCATTAAGGTGTTACATGGCAACAATCTTTGCCGAGTAATTACAGGCTTGTTAGCTATGGTTGCAACAGTCTTGTTTTTTAGGCCGAGGAGGGTCTCTTGTTTTTTTTTCGACGTGGGAATCAAATTTTTTTTTCTTTTTTGTTCCTGGCTGGTAAAAATCATTTATGAGTGTTTGCATCAAGGGATCAAATATAATGCAGAATACTGACACAAAAAAAAGATCAGTTGTCAATCAAGTTACAAAAAATTATCATATGGAGTAACTCTACATGATGGAACATCCATGTACCTAAGTGTGTTTGTGTATTCATGTAAAACATATTGCCGGGCTAATTACTTTATTAGATGCATATGTCCGTTCCAAAGCTGTCCAAATTAATTTGTATCTAATATATTTTTAATGGTTCATGTTAGTTAGCTGATTGCACTTTGAAAGCGCATTAGTTGCACGCAGTATTTGTTGCAGCTGACGTATTTCGCAGACTAACCTCACCCATGGCCCACTTTGTCAGTCCTTGGATCAAACGAACCGTAACAAGGTTTCACACCTGGAAGTCAGAGCTTTAACTTGACCTAGCTTGGGCTTCTTTTAACTTGCTAGTTATTTGTTGGGACAAGAGGTTAACGCATTGCTTACTTCATAAAGAGGATCAAGGTTTCCTATCATTCAAGTCTGCTACCAAAGTTAATTGGTGCGACCTAGAGGTCTATATATATATAAGGACTCCTTTGGTCAGTTCTTGAATCAAACGAGACGTATCAAGGTTTCACACCTGGAGGTCAGAGCTTTAACTTGACCTAGCTTGGGCTCCTTTGACTTGCTAGTTAGCCCTTTGGACAAAAGGTTTTCGCATTGCTTACTTCATGACGGGGATCAAGGTTTCCTATCAATCAAGTCTGCTGCCAAAGTTAATTGGTGCGACCTAGATGTCTATATATATAAGGCCCCCTTTGGTCAGTCCTTGGAGCAAACGAGCCGTAACAAGGTTTCACACCTGGAGGTCAGAGCTTTAACTTGACCTAGCTTGGGCTTCCTTTAACTCGCTAGGTAGCTCTTTGGACAAAAGGTTTTCATATTGTTTACTTTATGAAGGAGATCAAGGCTTCCTATCAGTCAAGTCTGCTACCAAAGTTAACTGGTGCGACCTAGAGGTCGATAGAGCAGGAGCGCTTCGGATTTTTGTATTGTTTATTTCTTGAGAGGACCCAGGCGTCCCACTAGGCGCCTTTGCTACTAAAGTTAGCTGATTTGCCCTCTACCGTAGCCTCGATTCGAGCAATGCGCAAATGTTTACTTCTTAAAGGGGATCCAGGCGTCCCATCAGACGACTCTGCTACAAAAATTAGCTGTTGCGTTCTCTATAACAGGAATACTCCCGGTTTTCACATTGCTTACCCGTTGAACGGAACCTAGGCGTCCCATGAGGCACCTCTACTATCAAAGTTTGCTGGTGCGTCATCTATAGAAGGCATTGTCCACCCCCTCACATTATTCATTCACCCAAGAAATAATTCGTCCATAGCCGCAGCACGACTGCATCGGTTTCGACATCGTAGGTTAGTTAGTGTAGTAGTTGGGGTTTGGCGTCTGAACTCACTAAGGCCAAGGAATTGGCCCTTTGTGATAGAACTGAGTGAACCTTACACCACCCTTCCCTCACTCCGAAGGTCACCTACATGATATATCTTAAAGTCACATCCATCCGGCGGCCTGAATAAACCTCGAGCGGCATCTTGGACTCTCTTCTGAATGCTTAGATAAGTCTGTAAAGAAACATGATTTGAGAAAGCGGAACTTTGTTCGGCACAGTTCAGAAAAGCAACTGAACAGATGCTCCGTCGTCTCTTGCTCCTTCTTCTCAACGCAGCTTCTACAGAAATCGTGATGAGGGGCATTAAGTCTGGATGCGTGGTTTCCCACCAGCCAGTGTCCAGTAATAGCTCGAACTACGGTCGGCATTGAGCTCTATTAAGACAGCAAAGTTTCTTTGTTTTGACATCGTAAAGTTCGTAGAATTTGGACCATAATTTAACCAAGCGCCTTCACTTAGACCCGAAATCTCAGGAGCTTGTGTTCTTTAGGTGTCATACGCCTTCTTCGCTGCATTATATATAATAACAGTAAGTAGTGGACCCACAAGCTAATTCTTTCAACAAATACGCGGCGTTTTCCTGGATCAAAAAATATTTCACTGTGCAGTAGTAAAGCTAGCTACTTTTTCCTCTAATTAAAATAGACAACTGATTTAATCGGATCAGAAATGAGAAAAATAAATACTCTGAACAAGCAAGTTTAGGCAACACTGATGTGCCGGAATTTTTTGGACTTCTGATATCTATCAATTCTTAGCAATCCTAAAAACATATAATATCCATGGTCTGAAAACCGACTCTGTATATGGGCTTAGCCAGGGGGAGAGATTCAATGTCCTCACGATATCAGGGGCTTCCTTAATTATTTGCTCCAAGTGTTCTAATGCTGTATGCCCATTTTATAAAAGGTCTTTAAATCCATTTGAAAATGAGCAACGAAAAATTAACCAATGCTCTTGCAGATTCTAATTCGTTGTATTACGGAATTTTTTTTAATTCGATAAAAAGAAGCAATAGTTCATTTATTTAAAAGTAAGAACTTTGAACACTCTACGCATCCTATAGTTTTAAGTTGGGATCAATGTCATTGTATTAATAACCCTCTAGTTCTATGCCTCAAAAGTGTTACTCTACTAACTCAGTGGCTCCAGTTTTGAATAACTCCGGGACACCTAAACTATAATACTTTTATGATTATTTCTTAATAGCTCTTCAATTTTTATTAATTTTCTTTTAAACAACCTCCATTTGAGAATAACCGAACCAGCTTAGAAAATTTGTTATCTATCCGAAAAATTAAGAAATTACAGCGTTTTGTACGCTCCGAAAGCAATTAAAATGTTTACCCGATAAAAATGCAATCTACAACATAAAAAGGACACACTAAATAATAGCGCTACTTAAAACAATAGCAAGCAGGTCCTGAACATTATTGGGGTGGAGGACCGACCGAGTGCTGCGTCGGTGTCGTCGGTGACGTCAATGTCACTGAGAGAGAGAGATGGAGAGGGAGCGTCAGCTGGTCAATCGCGATCGCCGTGTGGAAACAATTTAATGCAATTAGTGCGATATGCGTCTACTACAGAGATGCCAATCGCTTGTTTTTGGGATGTAACGAATTTTATATACACTTGCGCTTGGGTTTTTTTATAATTTATTTGTTTTGAAATTGTAGTTAATGAATACGAATTCTTCTATCATGCTCGACTTCCAGTGGACCATATTCAGCATGTAATAAATACAATAACAAAAATCCTTTTTATTAAATCGAAGTGTCGTGACGTCACTGTTCTTACACAGATGCAAGCTAAAATGTGCGCATATGTCAAGCCAACCAGTGCTTTATAGTAATATTCAGAGGAAAATATATTCCAAAACCAAACCGTATTGAACCCATCGTACTTCTGTATAGAGTATAAAGTGATTTATCTAAGCTATATATAATTCATTGAGCTCTATAGTAGAACATAGGATCACAAATTTATCAAATTTAAGTCGTAGAATAATTCTAAAGCAAATTAATTTACAAGCCGGTACAAGGATCAACTTCTAAGTCATGAAAACCGAATGTGGAAGAGTCTCAAAATATATTGAAAATAAACGCTATTAAGCCTATGATATATTTATGTATATAATGTGATTTTTCGTAATTTCTAAAAAATTACTGAAAAAAAAGTTCGAAATGAGCCACTGCTGGGGATGCTTAAAGATTGAAAACTTGATGTCCAAAACCGATTCCCGAGGAGTCTCAAACATTGTGTGATTTTTCGTAGTTTCGTAAATTCGTTAAAAATTCTTGAAAAAAATACATAAAAATGGAAGACTTAATATCCATGTAAGAGTATAAATTAAGTCGAACATATTGCTTCGGTTGCTGGTGACGGTGATGACGGTGGTGGTGGTGGGGGGCAGGCAGCACATGGCAAAAACAAGCGCATAACGATTAGAAGCAACCCGCGAGATACTTTTTGAAACTACGTAATTATATAATTACAGATACGATAATTTTAACTAAACAAATTTTGTGAGCGATATGCAACGCGTGTCACGAGGGTGCGGGTGCAACACATGCACGGTCCGCACTGTACATCGATCGCTATGCCTGTCAGTTGTGATGGACCCTACGCCCATTCGAAGCACATGTCACATATGTGCCACAATTTATATACATATGTACATAGTATGTACATTATGTACTTACATAATATGCGCGCATTTTTATTTCACTTGGCTGATTAAGCATTTTACGATAATCCCATTAAAACTAGGCCGAAAATGCAATCAGCCGCAATAATCTTTCATAAAATAATATAAACGTCCAATGGACGAATCCTAAAATCCTGAAATCCGCACAAAATGACGCCCCAAGCGCTGATCTAGTTACAGTTTTGCCTCGGCCCAGTTTCCCAGCCCCGTCCCAGTCCCTGTTGATGACGATGTGTTAATTTCATTACATTTTTTTTCCTTCTTTTTTTTTTCTTTTTGATTGACATGTGTCCATCCGTCTCTCTGTCTGTATAACTGTAACATACCGTTGTTGTTCCGTTTTAAGATAGAAAACTGCAAATTGAAAAGATTTCCACACAAAAAAAAAGAAAACAAAAATAACAACAAGGCCTAACGAGAACTGTCATGTAAATCTCAAGATTGGACAGCAGAGGAACGTGTTTCGGCCGGCCAAGCATGACACTTCTTGTTGCGACAGATTTTGGTATGTCATCCGGTGGGTTGGGACATGAGATGACGGCAAGTCCGACAACAGAACCAAAGCGACAACTATGCATGTCTTAAGGTTAGTAAAAAGTGAAATATTGGAACATGACAGGCTGCATCCAAAACAGAGATAAGGGATAAGAGATACTCTTAGAGCAACAAACTAGTTACAGCATAATATTTAGAAGTATATTTTTTTGTTTCTATAAGGTATGTAAATCATGATCCATTTCTCGCGATTGGAATAAACACATGGCGGAAGTTTAGTAGAAACTGCAGTCCTTTTATGACAAAACTGAGGCGTAAGGATCCAGTGGAAGATTGAGGAAATGATGATGATTAAGTTTGTGCAAATAGTTTAGGCAGATCCTTCGAAAGGGGGAAAGGGGAGATTCCCCAGGTACTAACAAGTGTAACAAGTCATTTACAAAACATAGCCATTCCAATTCCTAAGCTCAGCCTTTTCCGTTCTGCTGAGAATCTTCGACAGACGAAAAATATATGTTCAGCGTCTTCTGTGGTCCGTGCACAGTGTGTCCGAAACGAATCCGTTCTATAAAAACATGCATTTCTTAATTTTAAATAAAAATATATCTTTTATAATCAACATTTTTTGTTATGTTATTATTATTTTTTTTTTTTTTATGTTAAAATTTCTGAATAAAATTTTCGGGATAAATCGCGTCTTTAACTTTTTTATTTTAATCCTATTCCTACCATGCACCAATCTCTTTTAATCATATCCCCAAAAAAACTTTTTTTTTTATTTTATGTACAACTTTATAATGCTATAATACCAAAAATCAATAAAAAAATGTTTGATAAATGTTTCAACTAAGATAATAATTTTAAATCAAAATTTGCCAGGTTCCATTTAACATCTCTTGGTAAAAACAGTGTTAAATAAAAAATTAAGAAAGAAAAAAACATTTTTTAATATCAATACGATTTTTTTTATCAATGCAAGTTTTTATGTTTCATTCAAAATAAATTCTATTTGACATATCTTTATTCGTTTTGATTTTTTTTTTGTTAAAGAAATTCATTTATTTTTTAGATTCAAAGTTTTGATTTTTATTGAAAAGAAAATGTTTTGGAATATCTTTATACGATTTCGATTTCTTTTGTTTTAAAAATAAGTGCATTGAATTATTTACAGAAAATATAAAGAAAATCTAAATTTTTTCTAAAATTTAAAGCTTTACGTTTTATTGAAAAACAATTTTTATAATAACTATTTACAAATACATATAATTTTATTAAAAAATATAAATTTTTTAATTTTAGGCTAAAAATATATAAAAAATGGCGGACGTAAAGTCGGGCGCGGACGACTTTAGGATACCCTGTACCACTAGCTTGTAATAAAGTCCGATTTCTTCACAAAAAACCAAAAACAGAAGAATTTTTAAGCAAACATTTTTTTTTGACCGATCGTTCCTATGGGAGCTATATGATATAGTCAACCGATTTCAATAAAATTTGACACAGTGCTTAAATACCTTAAAAAGATATGAATGCCAAATTTAGTACAGTGCTTAGGAACTACAAAATACTTACGAATGTCAAATTTGGTCCCAATATCTTAACAAACAAACGAAACACAACAAATTTTGTTAAAAAGTCGATTTTTTGGAAGATCGGACCTATGGGAGCTATATGATATAGTCAATTTTGTTCAAATTTGGCACATTGCTTAAGTGGTCTAAAAAATTTCCAAACGCCAAATCTGGTTACAATATCTTTATTAAAAAAGGAAATATAGCGAATTTTTCTTTAAAAAAGTTATTTTGGCCGATCGGTCCTATGGGAGCTATATGATATAGTCAACCGATTTCGATCAAATTGGGTACAGTGATTGGGAACTATAAAAAACTTTCGAATACCAAATTTGGTTACGATATCTTCATAAACAAACGAATTATTCATCTAAAACGCTTTTTTTTTGTCGAGGTCGTCTCAAACACCCCCATGGGAGCTATATAATTTATCCCCGATATCAAAAAAATAAAAAAAACTTGCCTCCTATGGAATAATATGGGATCTAATGTGAAAGTTTGGTAACTCTAGCTCTTACCATCTCTGAGATCTAGGCGGTCACACCGACAGACGGACAGACGGACATGGGTATATCGACTTCTCTATTCACCCTGATCATATTTTAGGTAACTTTGGGGTGTCTCCTATGTCTCCTTCTATATGTTACATACATTTTCGGCTTGCACAAACTTAATATACCCTTGGTACCATACGGTACAGGGTATAAAAATGTATTTTGTTATGAACCATTTTTAAATGCAAGGCTTTTATAGTATTTTTATATAGTATATATTTTTTATTT
The DNA here is from genome assembly GCA_037043745.1 of Chymomyza amoena. Classification (NCBI taxonomy): domain Eukaryota; kingdom Metazoa; phylum Arthropoda; class Insecta; order Diptera; family Drosophilidae; genus Chymomyza; species Chymomyza amoena. The sequence continues at coordinate 20,655 of JBAMAX010003608.1, read as the reverse complement.
TGAACTAAAAATTGTTTATTATAAGCTATTTTTAACCCCCGACGCAAAAAGAGGGGTGTTATAAGTTTGACGTGTCTGTTTGTCTGTCTGTCTGTCTGTCTATGGCATCGTAGCTCACGAACGCATGCAGTGATTTCAATTTAGTTTTTTTGTATTAAAGGTGAATTATGTGCGAGTGTTGTTAGACATATTTAATGAAAATCGGTTGAGCCGTTTAAAAGTTGTGGGGAATAAAAGTGGCGAGAAAAACATCAACTTTGTCCGATTGGCTTAAAATTTGGTCCTATTGAAGCTGACGACGCCACTGATTCGAAAATGTGGTTATTTTTGCTCTATCTCTTCTCGTTTAGAAGTTATGGCCATTTGAAGTTAAAAGCATCAACTTTGTCCGATTGGCCTAAAATTTGGTCCTATTGAAGCTGATGACGCCACTGATTCGAAAATTTGGTTATTTTTGCTCTATGTCTTCTCGTTTAGAAGTTATGTCCATTTGAAGTTAAAAGCATCAACTTTGTCCGATTGGCCTAAAATTTGTCTGTCTGTCTGTCTGTGGCATCATAACTCCCGAACGCATGCAGTGATTTCAATTTAGCTTTTTTTTTGTATTAAAGGTTATGTGCGAGTGTTCGTAGACATGTTTGATGAAAATCGGTTGAGCTGTTTAAAAGTTGTGGGGAGTGAAAGTGGGGAGAATGCGTAAAAAAAGCAATCGAGCTTGACCTTAAATGTAATCTATACCTTAACAAGAATCTAAATTATAGTAAGTATATTATAATATACTAAAGTCTAACTTAACCTAGCCTACCTATAAAAAGTATGAAATAAAAAATTAAATTAAAAATTTAAAAAACCCCGAACTTAAGTAATTTTCATTTAAAAAGTAAAAAATAATAAAAGAAACTTAATGTTAAAGTACCTAAGAATCTATTAATAATTCTAAAAAAATACGTCGCGTTGGGGGACCGCTCCTAAACTAACAATTTAAATACGAATAGTCTAATTAAGCAACAAAGATTAACTAAAAAACCAAATTTAGAAAATACTTCAAAACTTTCATAGAATTACTTCAAAAAATTTGCATGTAAGATACGACCGTCAACGACGTCTGCCCTCGCGTGTCCCCGCGACGTATTTTTTTAGAATTATTAATAGATTCTTAGGTACTTTAACATTAAGTTTCTTTTATTATTTTTTACTTTTTAAATGAAAATTACTTAAGTTCGGGGTTTTTTAAATTTTTAATTTAATTTTTTTAAATGCAAGGTTTTAGGTTTCATTAAAAAAAAAATATTTTTCATATATTTATTAATTTGAAATTTATTTTTTGTCCAAAAATTAATTTTTTTTTTAATTTAAAGTTTTATGTTTCATGAATAGATAGATTTTTGTAGAATATCTTTATTCTATTATATTATATTTATTTATAATAATAATATTATCTTTATTCCCTCTACTTTTTTAATATAAACAATAATTAATTTTTTTACTATAATTGAATTATTTTACTAATTATTTAATTTCTATTTAATCTTATTCCAAATTAATAAGTCGTAATCGATTGTCGGTTGTTTGATTTTTTAAATATTTATTCATAAAAAAACTATTATTTTTTATGTCCAAAAATTCAAATATTTTAAATTCAAAGGTTTATATTTCATGGAAAATAATTATTTTTTTCTTTATATATCATTTATTTGTAATTATATTATATTCTTTATTCCATCTATATGTGTTATAAGTATAAATCAAATACAATATAGAACTTTTTTTTAATGTAAACAATAATTATGTGTTCTATAAAATATTAATAAAAAAATTACTAAAAAAAATGGTATAATAATTTTTTTTTAACTTATCCAACCAGAGCAGCTAGAAAACCCCATTTTTAAAAAGTTTTTTTATAATCAACCTTTATTTTAAATTGCAAGTTTTATGTTTCATTATTGTTTGTTTCGTTTATTTTATTTCATTTTTTTATGGTTAATAATTTTAGGTTTTTTTCTTTTGAAAATTATATTAAAAATATAAAATAGAAATTTTTTTAATTGCCAAACAAATTTTTAAAATACATTTTACATCTTACATCTATTATTTAATTGTTTAATTTTGAAAAAAATTATAGAAAACTAATTTTTAATTAAAATAAATTTCTTCTTTATCTCTCTATTATATAAAAAAGTTTTTCGTCATTAACATTTATATATAAGGATGTATATAGTTCGGATTGCAAAGTTCGTAGGGAGGGGCGGGGGTTGGCGAGCGCAGCAGATTCTTTTTTCATATAACTCCCATAGGAGGAATCGGTCCAAAAAACGTTTTTTATACAAAATTCGTTGTGTTTCGTTTGTTTGTAAAGATATTAGAACTAAATTCGGCATTCAGATCTTTTTTAAGGTATTGTTGTACTGTGTCAAATTTAATCGAATCGGTTGACTATATTATATAGCTCCCATAGGAACGATCAGTCAAAAAAAAAAATGTTCGCTTAAAAATTCTTCTGTTTTGGTTCTTTATGAAGGAACTGGATTTTATTGCAAGCTAGACCTCTATAGGGTATCCCAAGGTTTTTACCTACGCCATTTTTTTTTTTTTTGTTTCTGTTTGTATACTTTTAACACATTTATAAACAACCAGCTGATTTTCGAATTTACGAACAAAATATGTGCTATTACTGCTGGCGCCATCTAGCAGTCAATGGCTCACAAATTGGCAGCACTGTAAGTTGCAGTTTTATTATTTAGGGCTTTTACTGGCCTCTAACAAATAAGAATCCTAAGTATTATGATAAAAGGGACATGAGCATTATAGCAAAATCTGGACTAAAATATATACTGTGGACTAGGTTGAACCTAGAATAGAATATAGAATTTCCGGGCTAAAAAACACTCTTTTTTTTGTCCAAATCTGTGAAGTTTAAGTAAAAATAGTTTCCAAAAATCAAGCAAAATAGAAATTGGGATCAAAAAGTTTTCAATTCTTTCGAAATAAAGCAATTAAAGACTTAAGAAAAATGATTAAAGTCTTCCTAAGCAAGATTTGAAATTTAAGTTAAAATATTGTTTGATTAATCAAAAATGATCATATATCTTCTATTAAGAAAGCAAAAAAAAAATTTTAAAAATTAAACAAAAAAGTTTTTTCAATATTCTACACTAATTCGGGCCACTTGGCAAAATTTACAGACTACTTAAGCCCAGTAAGCAGCAAACAGTGCTGCCCATTTTTGTACAATTGACAGCTAGATAGCGCTAGTAATAATAAAAGCTATTTTGTTTAAAATTAATTAAAAAGTAAGTATGCAGTAAGTTTTAGATTTGATTTATCAATCAGAAATTTATTTTAAGCCAGATGAGGAAATCTCGTATATGATCGATTATACATGCCCCTTTTCAAGCACATTTAAAGCTAAATTTTGACTTAGTATAGATCCGGAAGAGACAAGGCAAGCATGCAGGTAGCTAATTTTTTAATGTTTGTGCTGTTGAAGGGATTTTGGGGGGTTTGGACAACTACAAACTCAGAAATTCACAACCAGTTCAATAATGCATAACATGTACTTATAATTCACAACTACTTTAAGCATAACTAAGGTGAAGTAGACAGCTTGATAATGTTTGTTTTAAAATAATTTTCTTTTACTTATATTTATACTTTATTTTTCCAATTTTGCTTGACGTTGGCAAGTAGATATTCTTTCAAAAGTTTTGCCAGATGCGATATTTTCAGTCTTCTCTAGCAATTGCTTAATTAACTTTTCATTGTAAGTAGTCACTTCCTCAAAACAAGTCTGCAGCTGTAAAATGGCCGAACCTTGCTGTTCCAAGTTGATATTTCAAATTGCGTTCTCCTGTTCCAAGTGACGGTTCCGTTCAAGATGATATTTCAAATTGCGTTCTTCTGTTCCAAGTGACGATTCCGTTCAAGTTGATATTTCAAATTGCGTTCTCCTGTTCCAAGTGACGATTCCGTTCAACTATTTTTTTTATGTCGTCCCAATGGAAGACCGAAAAAAAAATCGCCAAGCACGCAAAACACTTATAACCTTTACGCCTCTCACAGACAAACAAAAAATGCCATTCACTTGAAATTTGGTACAGATGTTCGGGAAGTGTGTACCAACACAACAAAACAAAAAAATCGATAATCGAAAATACGTATGCAAAAAGTAAAAGTGTAAATTTCAGAGGCATATTTAACCCAGATATGCCAACTGTCCTATATATAGGATCTCGATCGATCGTACACGCCAATTTTCAGTCACATTCGCAAGTTAAATTATTTTGGATGTAGCCGTCGAAGGCAGTTATCGCGAAAATTCGAAATTTTAATATTTTAGAAGTGAAAAATTCCAAAGTACGGACTACAAAATATAAATTTTATAACAAAATAAAAGTTCTGTACATGGAAAGTTATTGAGAAATACGTATTTTTCAATACTGTGATATTATTTTTGAAAGCTTTTTAAAATTTAAGGGTTTTATTTTATATATAAATTGTTGTCCCATTTTCAGGAACTTGGGCACATTTTTGTTTTAAATTATACAAAAGTTTTATTTTACTGATAAATTTTTTTAAAATTAGCTTTTTTCTAATAAAAAAACATTTTCTTTCCTCTTTTATAGAGACCCTATGTTCCACCTTAGAACTCTAGGAAATATATATTTAAGGTAACTTCAGTTTATTAGGCTGGAGTTGCGATCAAAAATTTAAAAACTGCGAATCATAAAATTATATAAACTATTTCCAATTATTTGCATTATAGAATAAAAAACTTTTTTCTCTTTTTGTTTTCAGAATTTTGAAAAAAAGTTTTTGCTAGAATCATGAAAATCGGATTTGACGTCTACTTCTGAGCCGGAACAATTTGGCAAGAGGCTGAATAAACGCCAATCCCATAAGAAGATTAGAGAGCAACATCCTCTCTCATTTACTTCCCCACCCACTTGCTGCCAATTTGCTTCTGCGTAGAGGGAAACCCAAAAACTAGTTGGTATGTAGTTTTAGTTTGGAGCTCATTTTCTCAGATAAAATATGTCCTAATATCTGATTTCTTATTTAAAAAAGGAATCTCTTTGTTTGGCCTAAACTTTATGAGAAACTCCACGAAACAAATTGCTGCAATAACAGTTACAGTAAATTAAAAATTATTGACTTCGCCCCTCTCGAATTATGCCCAAAGTATCCTGCTATAAGGATGACAGATGCAAACTTATGATAGGCAAAACAAAACAAAAAGAAAGGAAGAAAAAAAAGCGCAATATTCATATTATAAACAAGACGGCAAAAGGGTTCAATCAACGCGGCATATTGCACATCATGTCACATCACATCACAGTTTACCTAGACCTAGACTAGAGGACTAAGGTAAGGATCCGATCTCGATCCTTTCTTTCGTTTTTGGTAAATTTGTAATTTAAGACTTTGCAATTCATGACGATTACATTTTGGTAAATTGTGGAAATTATAGCATTCGATATGCGCGAAAATTGTGCAATGAAGCCAACATTTTATCTAGTCGATTGGGTATAAGCAGCCCTTAAAAGGGATATCCCCTTTAGTTGTTCAGGTTTCGAAAGGACAAGCATTTAAATGGCCTGGCAAATGTGCACGCACCTTAGCTGCCCAGTTCTTGGTACTTGGTACCATACCTTACCTTACCTTTAGCTTACCCCGTGCTCAACTCATTCTCATCCTCAACTTTAACATCATCTTCATTGCAACGTCAGCATTGCGTCATAAGTGTGTGAAAAATTGATAGACTTGTCATTTTTTTTTTGTTACCCCCGACAGAACGATCAAGATGACGACGACGACCAGAGGTTTGTGGGGTGGGTTTGGTGACACACCCCAGCTACACACCTTTACGCTGCTATGCCTTTTGGACGTCCTTCTCCTTCGTTTTGTGCAATATTGCACATAAAGTTGCATAAATGTCAGCCGACTGTCATGACAACCTCTTGTGAACGCCCCATAATTTTTATTATTAATGACATCAACGCATTATTATAGAATCGGCCGCTCAGCTATCAATAGATTTCTCCGCATGAGTTGGACAGCGCTTTCAGAGTAAGTGAGTGACAGTCTGGGTGTGTGTTGAGATGTGTTTATAAATAAAAAGAGTTACCAATTTAATGTGAGATCTATAATTTAATATATTTTCTCTAAAAGAAGAGAAAGTAGCGCCCTAGATTAAGCAACATCAAATTGTACGAAGAGGAGAGACAGGGCCCTCTAGAGTCAGACCTCGGTCCCCTACTCTAAGTGAGTTATGAGCAGCGATGGATCCACGGATCCAACTCTCGAAACTTCTGATCCTTGTTATTGGCCAACACTGGCAACTTCTGGTCGATCACTTGCTACAATCTGGTTAGTTGCGGAGTTCCGAGTTGACAGTTTGGGCCTATGGCAGCAGTATAGTTCCCTTCCAATCCCATCAAAAACACAGCAAAACCTTCTTGGCTCTTATTCCGCGCTTAACACTCCTTCAAGCCGACTTCCCATGATTAGACCACGATCTTTTTGGCTATTGTACTCGTATTTGACCCATTTTTCATTGCCAGTCAACATCAGCTTCAAAAATGGATTGAAAAATCGAAACCACCAATTTGCTTCAAAAGGTTTTTTTGTGATAATTCGTTTGCCCCCGATACATCGAGCTTTTGCATATGGAGCTAAATTTTCAGTTCCTGGATTCCTTGTTCAGATGCGGGCTCCACTCGATAATATCCAAGATTGTAACAACATTTTCGACGATTGGCCTACCTAATTTGGTTCAAAAGGGTTTTTTGCGATAATTTGTTTGTTTGGCCCAGAATTTTCTTAAAGCGTCACCTTTTTGAAAGGACTGAAGATGAAGATATATGGCTAACTAAAGACAGCTAAAAAAAAACAGCCAGTTACTTTTTACTTTACTCTGATGTGAAAACCCTTTTTAAGACGAAATCCTGGATCCGCGCCTGCTTATGAGTCTTTATGTTATAAGGTAAACAAAATATGGGGTCTATGCGGAAAGCCTAGTTGATCCCGATATTTTTCGAGTGCATAGACGAACTTGCCAACGATTTTTTTGCCTGGTATAAGTGTTTGGAAGAGACTCTATAAAAATGCTTTTATTCCAAAGATTTAAAAACTTTGCGTATTTAAAAAAAAGGATCAAGATTTGATCAGTTTCAGAATAAAATCGATTTTCATTTATTCTCAATAATAAAAAAGGAAATTAAGATATAATAATCTTTTATAAATAATTCTTTGTTAAATTCTTTTAATACAATACTGTAATAAAAAAAAATGCCGGACGTAAAGTCGGGCGCGGAGACTTAAGGATACTATACCACTAGCTTGTAATAAAGTCCGATTTCTTCACGAAAAACCAAAAACGGAGAATCTTCACATGAAGCAATTTTCCGTTTGAAAAGTCCATTCTAGTGCGGAGCAATGTAATGATGAGTCAAGGTACTGATTAACCGATTTCAAATCGAATTTTTTACGTGTTAGAAAACAATTATTTTCTTATGGATCCAAATTTGGTTACGATATCTTCAAAACATGAATTATCATCTAACGCTTGTCGAGGTCGTCTCAAACACCCCCATAGGAGCTATATAATTTATCCCCGATATCAAAAAATAAAATAAACTTGCCTCCTATGGAATAATATGGGATCTAATGTGAAAATGTTTGGTAACTCTAGCTCTTAGCATCTCTGAGATCTAGGCGTTCACACGGACGGACGGACGACGGATCGGACGGACGGACAGACGGACATGGGTATATCGACTTCTTCACTGATCATATTTTAGGTAACTTTGGGGTGTCTCCGACGTCTCTTCATATGTTACATACATTTTCGGCTTGCACAAACTTAATATACCCTTGGTACCCTACCGTACAGGGTATAAAAATTGTTTGTTTTATACAAAAAAAAATCGAAACGCGTAAGTTTATTATTTTTAATATTATAGGTTAGGAAATTAAAATGATTTTTCATAAATGGTAGTGGACCAAATGTATTTTGGCAATACAAAAGACTATGACAAATGAAGGAGAAAAGCTGTAAATTTAGATGTAATAAAATAATAATAAAAAGCAAACCCTCCTTTGACGTCACAGACCTTTTGCAAAAGTTTAGGAAGTGATTACCATTTTTTTCTGTACCTCCTGTAAATTATACTTCCAACGCTTTTTTTTCTTCAACAATTGTATTCCTCGCGATATTGATCAATTAAGGCACTGTTTTTTTTTATTAAATGATGATGTCAATTAAACTTTTCTATTTTGATAAGATCGAAGCTTAAACTTCGCTGTCAAACAGTTGTCAAAAAATTTGATCAAATGGGCATTGTGGCATCAAGCATTATCTTGTATGTATTATACACAAAGGATTGTTCAATGACTCTGCCACCGAAAGTGGAAGCCCGGCCATTTAGGAATGTCTAAATATTCGTCTTTATTAATTGTGCTATCAGTTAGAAGTAAATCATCCAAGTAAAAGTACCTTAAAAATACTGAAAATGATAATAATGAAACTCCTTCATGAGTTACACTTACCCTTATAGACATTGGATTTCTTATTCCCAACAATTATTCAATTACCTTCAATAAACTATAATTATATCACTCTAGGATTTTCAAATGAGCTTTATTTATCCATAATTTGTCTTCCCAAAACTATCGTGCATTGTTTTTATATTATTTATCAAAGGATAACATTTCAAACCTATATTTTGATCAAATTTAAGGATTCTACGAGCAGCAAAGTTTGTAAAACTGGGTACCTTTAGGTGTCTTCTACCTTTTGTTCTACTAATTAATGTTTTGTGCTTTTTTTAATTTAATTGATAAAGCTTTTGGTGTAACTTAAGGTAGTTTTCTAAAATTTTCTTAGTTTAATGTCTGTGCTCTACCTTGTCCTTTTGCCTTCCGTGTTTGCCCGAACTGACTGTATTATTTATAAAATAAGTTTTATTTTGCCTCATAATTTGTTATTAAATGGTCCTTAAATTATCCCGGTATTTCACAAAATACAATTTGGTATTCCGCCGGAAAAACGGGCATTATATTTTGTAACTATTTCATTTCGAACAAGTTGACCGAATTCAGGTTTTTCGCCGATAATCAAAAAACTAAAGGGCAAGAAAAGTTGGTTATTATCCTTTTTTTAGAAATACATAAAAACAATTTTTAAAGTTGCCACACCTTGTTTGTACCTTACGAGAATTAAAGAAATTGCAACTGATCGCAATGTCAAAATACTTTTGTCCACACAAAATCTCATAATCTCACATTAAAAATCACGTTAAATAATAAAATATAAAAATGTCAAATCGATATCTAGTGCAATATTATTGCTCACCTTAAGGCTAATAATAGATTCTCTTTCTCAATAGTAAAATAGATTTCGTAACTTCTCTCAGTTTTTAGATATAAGGGGTATTACATTTCGCTCAGCATTTTTAAAATACTTTTATCCACCATTGTATATTATGTATGTTATTATGTTATTATATTATTATTGTATATCAGTTATCAATTGGTTTAATCTTATCATTGGAGAATTTCCGTGAATTACATTTTGGTTCGAAAAGCTTATATGGCTTGTAATTTATAGAGTTTAAGGTAAAAAATGAGCAAATAAGTCAGTTTCACATAATATCTTTTTTCAAATTAAATATTGTCAAAATTTATTAAACTACAAATATTTATATGATTTGCAGGTTTCTTATTTTGAAATCGCTAATCTAGGCTGTTGAGCTGGAGATATCCAGATGGGTCTGGTCAGAAAACGATTTTACTGGAAACAAATTTTTCCATGAAGTGGGACTGAAACACGAACCTGGAATGCGACAAAAAAAAAGAGGCTGAGTGTGGATTAATTTTTACCTTATTCGTCTGGACAACAGGAATTTCTTTTCTCAGGCAGCCACAATAGCAGTAATATTTTGAATTCTACCAAACTATTATACTTTGAACCCATTGTTTCGGAGCCAAGTCAGCAAAGGACCTAATACGGATGATCAGCGAAATAATAGCTACTTTTAGCTCCGGATCCGGCCGGATGTACACATACATGACTTTTACAAAGCATTTTTTTTTTATTTTTAAAACAGAATACTTTTATTTTCGGCTCCTGGGTTCCTAAAAAATGTATCCAATAATCAAAATCTAAATTTATAAATTTTGTAGATCTCACTCTGTAATTTTTAGTGGCTAGCTTTAAGCAAATCACATATTATTAATATGTATAAAGCAAATTGTTAAATTTACAAAATTTATCAAATTATAAAAATAAATCCAAGCTAAAATTGCAAATTACAATATTTCATTAAAATTTTAATAATTATTACTAAAAATAAACTAAGTTTATAAAATTTGTATAACAAACTCTATAATTCTTAATGGCAAGCTTAAAATGAAAGCACATATTATAAATAAACTAACTAAATTGTATGAAATAATAAAAATAAACCAGCAAAAATTGTAAATTACAATATTTCATTATCATTTGTATAATTATTATTAAAAAACCAAATTTATAAAATTTGTATATTTAACTCTCGTTATTTTTAATATCCAGCTTTAAGCAAAACACATACTATTAAAATAAAGAAAATTATTTAACTAAATTGATCAAATTATAAAAATAAACAAGCTGAATCTGTAAATTACAATATTTTATTTTAATAAATATAATTAAATTATTGTTGAAATGAAACATAAACTGACAATAACTTAAACAAAGGCATGTTATAGTTTATAAAAAGGATATTTTATTTCAGTTGCTGGGCGCCTAAAACATAGCAAATATTCTGGGTAGACGAATCTATGGAAAGAAACATTTTCTAGTTGAAAACCTAATGAACATCCTTAGACCGTTACTCAAAATAAAAAATTTAAATTTTCTGAGTAATTGGCAAAAAAAAATTCGATTCGATTTTTGCTAAATGTCAAGTCTGAACGGATTTCAGCTACCAGGCGAACAGAAATCATAAGCAAGCAGCTGCAGAGTAAAATTTTTTCTAAAACTGTCACTAAAAGTCTGCAACAATTTTTTTAAATTTTTAAATTTAAAATTTATGTAGCATACTTTTAGTTGCAAATTTAAAGTTGCTTTCTGCATTTTCTGAATTTCTGCTCGCCTGGTAGTATTAACTGCTTTCAAAACCATTTTGTATGGCAAATATAAATTTTTTTTGTTTTCGTTTTTAGTTGTTTTCCGATTGAAGCAGTGGTTGGCCAAATATGCATATGCAAGTTAACATATTCTCAGTAAGAGTATGAGAACAAAAGATTAAGCGTATTCTCAAGCTGCACTCAATACGTTTTGAATTAGTTTCTAAGATCATTAAGTTATGCGTCAAAGCTTGGAGGAGCTTTGATCTATATTTAGAGTCGGAAAGCTTAACTTAGAGTTAGATGATTATACATTTTTATTTATAAATTAAAATTTATTTATTTATGCATTTTTTTTAATCCATAATTCCTTTTCGGCTATTACTTTGTAAGGGAATAAATAAATAATGCAAGTTTCATGTATTATTTAAAAAGAAAAGTTTATTCAACGAAAATTAGATACAAATGCTAACTGAAAATAGTGCATAAATAAAATAGTAAATTATGTTATACAATAAATAGTAAAATCAAACATTTTAATTATAATATTTAAAGAATATTTTTCATTTGATACTGTTACAATAGTATTAAAAATTATATAGAATAATAAAATATGTAGGTATGTAAATATAATAGTAAATTATGTAATATAATAAATACTAAACACAAAAATATTTATTCTAATAGTTTAGAAATATTATTTATTAGATTGTCGCAATAGTTTACAAAATTATAGACAAAAAAATTATATAGTATATAAATGTTATAGTAAATAATGGAATGTTATAAATACGAATTAAAATTAATTTGTATATTTTAGGTATACTATTTATTAGAAATTTTAACAATAGTTCAACAAATGTTATACAAATATAAAATATATACATTGGTATATAAATGTAATGGTAAACTATGTAATATATTAAATACAAAATTTATATACAAAAATTACAAGTTAATATTGTAAGTAGTGCCGAAGGCCATTTGTCATAGTATTTAGTTAAGTTATTTTTTAAATTTACTTAGCTTTTTTAAATAAATAATTAAAATTAAATATAAAATAACAAAATTTAACTCCTAATTTTTTAGGAATTTATATGAATCTGTTGCAATAGTTTAAAAAATGATATACAAAAATAAAATATATAGGTATATAAATATAGTATATATAACAGTAAATTATGTAATAAAATAAATACTTAATTCAAAAATATGAATGCTAAAATTTTAGGTAAATTATTTCTTAAAAACTATATGATTTACCAGTAAAATAAATTTAATGTAAATTACTAAATAAACCGATCTTCACAAATGTTTAAGGCAGGCAGATATATCCAATTTTAAAATATAGAGCTGAACTGCTTTAACTTCCTGCTTACTATATGTACCAGGCGCACAGAAGCAACAACAGTTAATAACAGCATCAAAACTGAAGATATGCATTTTGATTGGCCAATCAAAAGCCCACCATTTTGTGTATGATTAGCGTAACGGTCACAGTGCAACAAAGTAGGCAATATAAATAACTGTATCAGTTTTGTGTTTGTGTAAAATGCTCACGCAGCTTTATTCTTTACATCAATCTCTCATTACACAGGACAACATGGTTCAGTTGTTGGAAAGCTAAGAGTCATTTCCTAAGTAATTTGGTGCGTAGAATCCGAATCCGGCATCAGAACTGGCCCATCACGTCAGGATTTTGAGATATTTGAGGTTATGTACCCAAAAAACGGCGTTTTTCCTACTTTTGAGGTTATGTACAGGGCGCAAAAAATTTTTGCGGTCTTTCTTTCCAGTTACAACATTTAGTACAACTCTTACCCTTTAATTTAAGGGTTCAAGAGATCAATTACGATTTTTTTCGTAAAGTTATGGCTTTTCGAAGTTACGAGATATATCCCTTCGACGTCAATAAGCCTTTGAGATAACACAGGTCAACATGGTTCAGTTGTTGGAAAGCTAAGAGTTATTTCCGAAGTAATTTGGTGCGTAGAATCCGAATCCGGGGTCAGAACTGACCCATCACGTCAGGATTTTGAGATATTTGAGGTTATGTTATTTTTTGGGTACATAACCTCAAATATCTCAAAATCCTGCCGTGATGGGCCAGTTCTGACGCCGGATTCGGATTCTACGCACCAAATACTTCGGAAATGACTCTTAGCCTTCCAACAACTGAACCGTGTTGACCTGGGTTATCTCAAAGGCTTATTGCAAATGCTAACGACGTCGAAGGGATATATCTCGTAACTTCGAAAAGCCATAACTTTACGAAAAAAAATCGTAACTGATCTCTTGAACCCTTAAAATAAAGGGTAAGAGTTGTACTAAATGATGTAACTGGATAGAAAGACCGCAAGCATTTTTTGCGCCCTGTACATAACCTCAAAAGTAGGAAAAAACGCCGTTTTTGGGTACATAACCTCAAATATCTCAAAATCCTGACGTGATGGGCCAGTTCTGATGCCGGATTCAGATTCTACGCACCAAATTACTTCGGAAATAACCCTTAGCTTTCCAACAACTCACATGACCCCTGTATTTGTAGACCTGTGTTATCTATCTCTTTCCACGTTGTTCTCTTTGCTTAAAATTGCGTTCAGTATGAGAGTGAAAGGCGCAGCTTGTCGGTGTGCCTGTTAGTTAGTGTGTTAGTATTTTTTTAACTGATCCGCAATAAACTTATTTTGTTCTGTTGTTTCTGGTCGCCTGTTAACTCGGCAACGATGGTACAAGCAGAAAATTGTTCTAAGCTTCGGCTGTCATGAGCCGAACTTATCGGCGCTGATTTTTTTGTTTAGTTGCTGATCTGCAAAATCAGCTGCTGCCCGCTGGGTAGGCCCTTCTTATCCACACTGTGTAAGAATTTATTGCGCTGATAAGCTCACTGATAAGCCTATTTGACCTGTTTAAGTCAAAGTGATCTACTAGACGAACAGAAACCAATACCCAGTAGCCGCAGATATACGGGAAATATAAATATACCGTATTTGAGATGTTTGTTTGTTTATCTTCTACGCAATTTTTAACTTTTATCCTATTCTACAAATATGTGTTTTAAATTTTAAAATAAAAAAAAATAAATAAATAATTCCCTGTTTGACCCCTTAGAGAGGGGCATAGGGGATCTCTAATAATAACTGTTCGAACAGAACAGGGACCTACAGTTTATAGCCGAATCCGAACGGCGGTGTTTTTAATTAATAGAAACTTTCATTTTAAATTTTACAGATTTTAAATTATTAACAAGTTTTACAAGCCTAAGCAATTTCGCTTAGTTGTCCGTATAATAAGTAATTTCTATCTGTTTGAACTAAACTGATCTACCAGGCGAACAGAAACAGAAAGGCAGTAGGCGCAGCAATAAATAATGAAGCTAATGTAATGTGATTGGCCAATAAAAAACCCACTATTTTGTTTATGATATTAAACAGTTATATTACTTTTCAGTTATAAATATTTCACCGCTCTTTGTTTAAAATGGAGTTTAGTGGGAGCATGATACTAAAAAGTACATTGCTTTCGATGTGTTTTTAATTGGCTAATTACAATAGTCCACCATTTAATGTATAAATTGTGGGCTGTGAGAGTTTCTGTTGGCCTGTTACTTAGCATAGGATTTTATCTCTATTTTATTATTATTTCTCTTACTGATTTAGTTTCAAATTGTTAAGCAGTTAGTTAATAATTTTTTTTTGATTGTAATCAAACTATCAAACCGATCTACCAGGCAAACAGAATTAACAGCAAGTAACCGAAACAAATATAATTTGATTCGCCAATTAAAAGCTCGCCATTTTCCTTGATTAACTGTAAACAATAAAACAAATAAGCAAAAAATGTAACGGCATTCGTTTAGTGCTTTGCTGCTCCAACAGCTGTTCTTGTAGTAATGATCAATATTTGTCTCTCTCTGGTTAACTCTCTTAGCTTGAATTTCAGTATGAGAATGATTTTAAATATGGCGCTGCACAGCTGATCCAGCATTTATTGAATGCATTTAGTTTACCTGTTAAAGCTTCTGTTTGCCTGTTACCTTAGGCAAATTCATATAGGCAGAAACATTTCGAAAGATTAATACAATTTTTTGACAAACCAAACCAAATTAAAAAGGATAAGAAATATATCAAGTTATTTTAATTAATTATTAATTTTTTATTATTATACAATTCAGCAATTTATACATTTATTTTTTAATCTGAAAGTTCTTCTCGGCTATAACTTTTTTAAAAGAGGAGTTGAAGAATTTATATACTAAATACAAAAATATGAATTCTAATATTTTAGGGATATTATTTATTAGAAGCCAGCTAAATGGGTGGACATCTGGCTGACTGGATGCAACAGATACGAATCCTCGCTCCTTTTCACACTAGGACGCTTAGTTTATGAGATATAAATTTATTATTTAAATACTAATAGCATGCAGTGTTTAGGTAATAAGGGATTCTGTATAAGAGCATAATCTTTCTCAACTTTAAAAGAACTCAAATTCCAAATAATTGCAGTTGCTTCCTAGTACCGGAACCTTCACAAGGATCTCGGAATGTGAACTAAGCAGCCGTCACAGTGATCGCTCAAAATTCCTCCATCCATGTAACTTCAGACGTCGTCTGTTAATCGAAATCCCTGGAGTATCTCCAAAACCATAATTTATTTTTCGAAACTTTGGACATCATGTAAATAATTAATTAAATAAGTTAATCATTTTGTAACTATTGGACAAGGCTGATTGCTAATAAATAACACTGGTTAACAAAATTTAAACTTTTTTTTGTCACACAAAAACTCATATCAAATTTTGAATATACTGGGGTCACCAAGCAATAATATGTCAAGGAAAAAAAATTGCCACATAAGGTATCCTTGTGATATCGAAACATATATTTCATGCCCAAGCAAAAGAGCAATGACTTTAAAATCTCCACAAATTTTCCAAACGTGTTCACTATATTTAATTTTTTCAAGAAGAAATCTCATATTTTCATAGTTCTCTTTCATATTAGAGCCATGAGCAACCGGTACTGAAGGGAGCTTGTTTCCATTAAGCAACAGCACAGCTTTCAAACTTGATTTTGAAGAGTCAATGAACAATCGCCAGTGACTTGGATCATATTCAAAATTTAATAAATTCATCAAAACAGGAACATTATTACAATAGACTAAATCATCTGCTTTAGAAAAGTAAGGTTTTATTTCGTCGTCACGATGTCGAAAATATGAAATTTTTGTATCAGAAGAAAGTAAATTCCAGCCATTTAATCTAGACCCCAAAAGTTCAGCCTGTTTTTTTGATAGATTCAAATCACGTACTAAATCATTTAAATCACTTTGTGTCAATAAATGAGGCTTCTTTTCTGAAGTTGACGGTTCATAATTTGCGTCACTTTCATTCTGACTGAGAATAAATTCCGCACTAGAAACAGAATCTTGACTTTCTGGTTGATTTGGAGGCTTTGGAACAGCCAGTTCAGCACTGTGTAAGGTGGGTCTGACGGCCGACAATAAGTTCGGATACTGGATAGTGTGTTTAGACTTGGTACTAATACCTTTTGTTTGAGTTAAACAAAAATAACAATCACTTACATGATCTATTGGTTCTGTCCAAATCATTGGTATAGAATGGTAAATGTCTAGGTTCTTGTTTAGCCCAACCTAATAAAAGTCTCATACACGTTACACAACATATATGTGGAGCCCAGGATCTATCTTGATGTGACACAGGAAATCCAAAATAATCTGAATAGCACTGTTCAATTAATGGCGTAAATTTTCGACGCTGGGATGTAAAAGTTAATTCCCCACACACATAACAAAAACTGTCGGGGTTATTAGAACAATTTCGTGGCATATTCACGATGTCATTAAAATAAATAAAATGTAAATTAATTAAATGCAGTAGTTATACAGTTGCCGAAACAACAACGCGCATTGAGGTTAGAAATGAATATATAACTGTCAAAAAAAACTGGACGTGACTGGAACGAAATTATATATTTTTTTTAATGTAGGTATGCCAACATAAACCAAAATCATTACTAAGTTCATGTGACATAAACAGTGTTTACCAGTGTAATTAAATAAAAAAGATTTTTTTACTTTTCTTACAAGGCTCCGAGCTAGCACCTGGCCAATAAACAGTTTCCTAAGCCAGTATAGCCCGCAAACCCATCAAATTAGGCAACGACACAGATTTGTACTATCCAATCAGCCTCCTTTCCACGCTCTCTAAAGATGGTGGAAAAGGTTGAATATGGAAGAATGTGGCACAATCGATCCGATTCATTTAATCTCAAACCAAATATTACAGTTGTTTGATGATAAGGAATACTGCAACGGAGTCTTCGTTGATGTCAACCAGTATTTGACAGAGTCTGAATTCTGCTCCCAGCTCCGTTTTTCAACCTGCTTGACGCCCTTTCCACGAAAAGACTAATGAGAGCTGGTGTGCCACAGGAAAGCGTTGTTGGTCCATTTTTATGCAATGTGTATGTGGCTGATATCCCAATCCCTAGAGAGCTGAAAGAAGCATCAGAGAGAGTTATCTTCATAGTTAGATGACTTGACTGATCAGAAAGCCCCTTCCATTCCATGTGGAAAGAAAGAAATTAAAGACCTTTCCATGAAAATAATAATAAGAGCTGGTGTACTATAGGAAGGCGTCCTTGCTTTGTGTTTATGCAAAGTGTATACGGTGTATACTTGTGGAAAAAACTTTTTGCAATGGACCGCCTATTTGTCCTATACAAATCCAAGGGAATGGGCATTGTGATTTTAAAACAGCGGTCACGTTTTATACATCCTGGAATAGATCCATTTCGTCTGCCCACGGAGGGTACGAGCATAAGGCAGCAGATAGGTTTTATACGCCTCATCTGGAACCCATCCAAGCGGCGAGCAGTGATGTCCCACAGAGCCACCCTACATTTTTATGAATGTAAATATGTTGCATACTTTTAGGCCCGTGAAGGACAAGGACAAGGACAAGCAGTGCGCTTTCTATACTGCTTGTATACATTTGAAAAACAACTGCAAGTCTTGAAGCAGTTTAAACTTAAGTACTAAAACATTTGTACTAAAACATCTTTAGATCTAAAATGAAGTCTCTGTATAAAAGTAAATCTTTTGAATAATGTAAATGTTATTGGGATATAAACTGCGTCCTATGATAAAATAAGGCAGGATGAAATTGACATTGATAGTGTGCACAGATGTTCCAACTACAGCTTTTATGAAACCAACCAAATATATATTTATAAGCAGTGCCGTAAAGTTTGCTGCAAAAACTACAAGACTAAAACACGTTATATACAGCGACTCCCTCCCAACTCTGAAAGCTTTAAAAAATATAAACAATAATGAAGCCACCATCAATCAAATAAGAGATATAATCTCTTCCCAACACAGGAAAATCATGCTTATGTGGGCACCTGTACACATGGGAATCTCCGGAAACGAGCTGGCGGATATATTAGCAAAAGCACCGACACTCGCCTCTCTAACATTCCACAACTCCATAACCAAAAAAGACGTAAACAGGCTCGTAAGCTCCGAATGCAGAGCATTGGCTTGGATACACCCACTTCTATAAACTCATAAGCCCAACTAGAAAAGCTCTTAGGATTCTAGTTACTACAAATCGAAGGCATGCAATAAAATACGCAAAATTCCGACTAGGACTCACAAAACTCACAAATGAGCACATCTTCAATAAAACGGCGCCCCCTATCTGTACATTATGCAATCTACCCAACCTTACAATAAAACATTTAACACAAAACTGCCAAAAACTTCAAACTATTTGTATCTCTTTCAAAATGCCATCCTTAAACATACTTCTCACAGATGCTTCCCAAAAAAAAAACATTAATAACTTCATAAGTCTAATGTCTAAACTAAATCTTATAAATAAAATATAGAAATAAGCCATCAATTGTATATATATCACAAAGCCTGAAGGCCTTTGTAGCTCTGGCTCTAAACTATTTTTTGTTCCCTAGAATTAATTCCAAGGCAAAATATTAAAAATGGCGTACGTAAAGTCGGGCGTAGACGACATTGGGATACCCTGTACCACTAGGTTGCAATAAGATCCGGTTCCTTCATAAAAAACCAAAAACCGAAGAATTTTTAAGCAAAAATTTGTTTTTGACCGATCGTTCCTTTGGGAGTTATATGATATAATCAACCGATTTCGATCATTTTTGACACAGTGCTTTAATACCTTAAAAAAGATCTGAATGCCGAATTTAGTTGAAATATCTTTACAAACAGACGAAACACAACGAATTTTGTATAAAAATCGTTTTTTGGACCGATAAGTCCTGTGGGAACTATATGATATAGTCAACCGATTTTAATAATATTTGGTACAATGCTTAAGACCTACAAAAAATTTGCAATTGCCAAATTGAATTCAAATATCTTCACAAACAAACGAAACAGAACAAATTTTGTTAAAAAATAGATTTTTTGGAAGATCGGCCGCATGGAATCTATATGATATAGTCAACCGAATTTGTTTAAATTTGGTGCAATGCTTGGGTACTCTAAAAAACTTCTAAATGCGAAATCTGGTTACGATATTCTTATTAAAAAATTAAACATAGCGAATTTTGTATAAAAAAAGTTATTTTGGCCGATCGGTCCTATAGGAGCTATATTATATAGCCAATCGATTTTGATTAAATTTGGTACAGTGCTTGGGAACTATAGAAAACTTTCGAATTTATACCTATAAAAAACTTACAAGTGCCAAGTTTAATTCAAATATCTTCGCAAACAAACGAAATACAACAAATTTTGTTCAAAAATTTTTTTTTGGAAGTTCGGCCCTATGGGAGCTATATGATATAGTCAACCGATTGTATTCAAATTTGGTACAATGCTTGAGTACTCTAAAAAACTTCTGAATGACAAATCTGGTTACGATTTCTTTATTAAAAAATTAAATATAGTGAATTTTGTATAAAAAAAGTTATTTTGGCTGATCGGTCCTATGGGAGCTATATTATATAGCCAATCGATTTTGATTAAATTTGGTACAGTGCTTGGGAACTATAGAAAACTTTCGAATGCCACATTTGGTTAAGATATCTATATAAACAAACGAATTATTCATCTAAAACTTTTATTTTTTTTCGAGGTCTTCTGAAACACCCCTATTGGAGCTATATAATTTAACCCCGATATCAAAAAAATAAAATAAACTTATCTCCTATGGAATAATATGGGATCTAATGTGAAAGTTTGGTTACTGTAGCTCTTACCATCTCTGAGATCTATGTGTTCAAACGGACAGACGGACATGGGTATATCGACTTCTCTATTCACCCTGATCATACTTAAGGTAACTTTGGAGGGTCTCCGAATATTCCTTCTATATGTTACATACATTTTCGCCTTGCACAAGCTTAATATACCCTTTGTACCATGCGGTACAGGGAATAATAAAATATTTAACCCAAAACTGCCAAAAACTTCAAACTATTTGAAACTTTTTCAAAATTCCACCCTTAAAAATACTTCTCACAGATGCTTCCCAAG